>JAQQSK010011914.1:0-12084 GCA_028658325.1 Potorous gilbertii
GATAGAAGAGAGGGCAGATTGGTGATAGGGGAAATTAGAATGCTGGTTGTATTGGGGTGGGGGAAGGGGACAAATGGGGAGAAAATTTGGAACCCAAAATTTTGTGAAAATGAATGTTAAAAGTTAAATAAATAAATTAAAAAAATAAGAATAATAAAATATTAGATCCCTTAGAAAAAAAAAGATTTAGATCTTTTTATCTATTCCGGTGGTAATAGCTTGACAGCACTCATCACCTAGAATGGCAGAGGGGGTGGTACTGTGGCATTGCCTAATATGTGGGACTTTTTAATGGAAAAGTATTCTACTTTGTCTTTTAAACAGCGGGGAAACAGCCTAGAAAATGGCTTTTGGTTAGAAATCCCCCCAATGCCTTGATTCATTTAAAACATACAAATATATAAACCTACAACCAAATGTTTCAATGTTCAATTTTTCATATAACCATTATTTAATTTAAAATAAGATTAAGTTCTCAAACTGATATATTTATAAACCAAGCATCTCAGGCCATAAGAATGACTGGTATGATTAAGTACCTCATTAAAATATTTTGTTACCTTGAGCAAACACAACTTGAGCTTATGCCTCCTCTATAGGAATAAAAGAACTGGTAAAAATAGAATTGATCTATATCAGTGGTGTCAAACTTCAGCAGAAAGGGATCCCTGCAGGCTACAGACTGACTTAGAAAACCACAAACTAACATTCTCTATAGCATACTGTATTTTTTATCTATTTTGCTTAACATCTTCCAATGACATTGTGATCTAGGGCAGCCACACTTGCAGATTTTGCAGGCCACCTAAGGCCAAGTCTGACACATCTGAATTCCACATCATTACTATATGAAAGTATGAGGAGTCAGAAGCAATTTCAATAGTAATAACACTGATACATGAGTTAAATGGTCTGTTCAGAAAAGAGCCAACTATCCAAACTTTTCAAAATGAAAGAACTATTTAATGACATTTAATGTTAATGAATATATTGTTTAACACCTTCTGAGACATCTGAAAGTGTGAAACTGCTTTATTTTAACAAGGCTAAAAATAAGAATATCTTTCAGGGTGGCTATAACCCATTACATTTGCAATAATTGTGTTTTTATTATGTGCTTAACACATCAGTTAATGTGACATTCAAAACGGTTTCAAGCATTATTGCATAAAAATAGCTATGAAGAGAAAAAAGTGTTGCTGAATTGCTTTGTTAGCTGCAGGCAATTTGATGTTTTTGTTCCTCTATTTCCTTAATTCTGCTGCATCTCGGAGTAATGGAGGGTGTTCGAATTGCAAGTAGTTTTTACTTAGATGCCCCAAAAGACAAATACATGTAAATTTTTTTTTCAAAAGAGGAGGGATCTGAAACTGTAATTACATCAACCGGAGAGCTTATGTGCAAACTGCTTCCACCAATGCAGAGCATCAATTTCTCTGAAATCTCTGGTCTCTAAGACCCTGGAGGGCACTGAGAGGAGAAATGACTTGTTCAGGATCACACAGACAGCATGTCTTCCTGAGGCTACCACTGGCCGTCTATATACTACATTCTGCTGCCTCTCAAATACAAGTAGTAAAGACAGATGATCTCCAATTTCCATATATTTTTATAATTATTTTATTATCAAAAAAAAAAACAGTTCTGCAACTTTACCAGTTCTGAATTGAAAAAGACAAGAACAGAACCTAGTGACTGGACCTTCACCTTTTAGCCCCAGGGGTAAATGAAGTCAATATTGCCATTGCCACTGAAGGGGCTGTGTCCCGCTCTCCCTTATGGCTCCACTCCCCATTCCACCCTCAGCACAGTGTTTGGAACATGGTAATCACTTAATACGTGGGTTTTCATGCCTTCTCTTAAGTCCCATCTTCTCCAGAAGGCTGCCCTCTTTCATCTTCAATCTCTCCCTATCTAGTGGCTCTTCCTCTACTTCCTCCTATAAATACAAACAAGTTTCTAGCTGATCCTTAAAAAACTCTCACTTGACCCTGAAACTCTTGTCCTATGGTCTCCTTCCTTTCACAAACTTCTGTAAAAGGATGTCTGTTCCCTCAGCCTCATCACTTCACTAAAACCAATACCTCCAAGTTACTGATTCTCAGTCAAGGGACTTTTCTCAATCTTCATCTTCCATCACCTTTCTGATGCATCTGGCATCACTCATTCCCCTCTCCTCCTAGATTTCTTTCCTCTCTAGGAACTACCTGAGAAGGCAATGGTGCCTACTATGTGTCAGGTACCGTACTAAGTGTTTTTACAAATATTATCTCATGTGATCTATGATGATAATGAAGCCTTTGGGAGCTAATGAAGATTAATGAGAGAATATACAGAGGGAAACCCATCGGGAACTAATGAAGTTAATGCAAAGAGAATCCAGGACAGACAGCTTTATGTACAAAACTGGTATACAAACAGGAGAAAAACTAAAAAAACCCAATGCCACAAAAGTCTAGAGATGAAGAACTGATAATGAAAAAGGCAATTAGGAGTCAAATGACTTGCCCAGGGTCACACAGCTAGTCAGTATCTGAGACTGGATTTGAACTCAGATCTTCCTGATTCCAAGCCCAGCGCTCTATCCACTGTGCCACCCAAAGTCTGATAAACCCAAAGATTCAAGCCTTTGGGATAAGAACTCATTATCTGACAAAAATTGCTGGGAAAACTGGAAGGCAGTTTGGCAAAAGCTAGGCAGGGACCAATATCTCATAACACACACCAAGGTAAGGTCAAAATAGAAAAATGATTTAGACAAAAGGGATGAAATCACAATAAATTAGGGGAGCACTGAAAAATTTACTGGTCAGATCATTGCTATTCATAGATCTCATCAGTAAATTTTTATCTTATTTTATCATTAGGAGTTTATGAACGAACAAGAGACAGAGAGGATCATGAAAAGTAAAATGCATAATTCCAAATACATGAAATTAAAAAGCTTTTGCACAAAAAAAACTAACAGTCAAAATTAGAAGGAAAACAGGAAATTGGGGGAAATCTTACAACAAGTTTCTCTGATAATGGCCTCATTTCTCAAATATTTAGGGAACTGAGCCAAATTTATAATACTGTGAGCCATTCCCAAGTTGATAAATGGTCAAAGAACATGAATAGGTAGTTTTCAGAGACGTAAATCATGGCTATCATCACATGAAAAAATAAATCACTGTTGATTAGAGAAATGCAAAATTTAAACAACTCTGAGGTACCATCTCCTACCTATCAGCTTGGCTAACATCTCAGAAAAGGAAAATGACAAACACTGGAAAAGATCTGGAAAAACTGGGATACTAATGCACTGTCGGTAAAGTTGTGAACTAGTCTGACCATTCTGGAGAACAATTTGGAGCTATACCCAAAAGGCTAATAAACTGTTGCATACCCTTTGACCCAGCAATACCACTACTAGGTCCGGATCCCAAAGACATCAAGGAGAAATGAACCTATCTGTACAAAAATATTTATAGCTACTCTTTTCATGATGGCAAAGAACTGGAAACCAAGGGGATGCCCATCAAGTGAGGAATGGCTGAACAAGCTGCATGATATGATTGTGATGGAGTACTGTTATGGTATAAGAAATGATGAGCAGGATGATTTCAGAAAAACCTGGGAACTGGTAAGAATTGATGCAAAGTGGAGTGAACAGAATCAGAGAATACTGTACACAGTGACAACAATGTCACAATGATGACCAACTGTAAACGCCTTAGCTACTCTCCTCATGATAACGATCCAAGGCAATTCCAAAGGAGCCACAATGAAAAATACTCTCTACCTCCAGAGAGAACTGATAAACAGCTCAGATTAAAGCATACTCTTTTTATTCTCTTTTTTTGCCTTCTTTCTTACAGTGTGTGTGTGTGTGTGTGTGTGTTTTCTTTTGCAAAATGGTTAATATGGATATATGTTTTGCATGATGTCACATGTATAATCAATATCATACTGCTTGCCTTCTCAGGGGGTGTGGAAAGGGTAGGAAGGAGGGAGGAAATTTTGAACTCAAATTTTAAAAAATAAACGTTGAAACAAAGTTACATGTGATTGTGAAATAGTTAATGAAATAAGTAAAAAAATTAAAAAGTAACTTTAGAAATCAGGATTCCTCTCATATTTCAGATAATTTTAATTGACTCACTGCTAAAGGGTTATGGGCCATTGCTCAAAATTGTTACATTTTGCTTGACATGAACCTTTTTAGAGGTCAGGTGCTGAAACTCCAGTGGAATAACAGTACTTTCCAAACAACCAAAACATTTGTTGTGATTAAAATTAAGGTAAATTGAGGCACAAAGATTTGAGCAATACAATTTACTGGTGGGGCTAGCAATTACTGATAAATGGGATCTTTTGACTCCTCAGTCAGTCAAAAGACCCCAAGGTGGGGGCTCACCAGTCTTCATGTGGTTTGGGGAAGTACAAGAGAACAAATGGGAAGTGCCAAACAACATGACTGGTTACACAGTCTGAAGTGTCACAGATAGTAGGAAACAATATAACTGAAAAAATATTTTTAAAAAATATGACTGGATGGAAGTCAGGAATGCAGGCTAACAACAACCCCTCCTGCCATCTTGTTCCTATGGAAAACTCATCGGTGGTGTCCCCCTACATGACCAACAGTTCAGACTTTTATGAAGGGTAGCCAGCACTGCAGAGATAACAGACTTCCTGGTACCCATCTGCACCTTGCAAGACTTGTTAGAGAGATAAGAGTTCTCCCTTAATTGTACATGGGCAGTAAGATGTGTTGAGACAATATATTCCTTTGAATTAAGATGATTTACTGGACAACTTAGCTCAGAGAGGAAAGCGGAACTTCTGAACTTAACTCAGATATAAAGAAACATGGCTTAGGCAATTTTACAACATGTTGGGGGTGATACCGAAAAGAATCAATTACAAAATGGAATCAGAATCAATTTGATTTTTTCACATCAATTTCCAGCAGTAAGTAAGTTCCAGACATGGCTACATATATGCCCTGAGCTTTTTCCTCCATTCCCCAACTACATCTCTATTTCTATCTAAAGTTCAAAGTGAATTGTTTCACTTACAATGCTTTGCTTCAGTGTTTGAATGACCTCTGGTGGCTGCTGGAGTCATCACAAATCAGTTGGAGGGGTGCTAGAATTTAAGGTTAACTGAAGGATATCTTGAGATTTTACAATTAACATGTTAGAGAAAGGATCACCTGATCAAGAGTTAATGAAAATTTCACTTAATTAACTTCAGATTAGCTAAGTTTTAATTTCATTTACACAATCACTCAAATTATGTTGTCAGGGCCTCAGTTCTATGTTACTGCTCAATAAATGTTTTCCTAAGAACCTCTGCTGTTGTTTTTCAGTTGTGTCCAATTTAAAATGATCCTGTAGACAAAACTTGGCAAATGCACTGGAGTAGTTTGCCATTTCCTTCTCCATTCTGTCTCCATTTTACAGATGAGGTAAGTAGAGGTTAAGTGACTTAACACAGCTAGTAAGGGTCTGAGACCAGATTTGAACACTGATTCCTAGCTCACTGTAATTCATTACTTCCTAGCATAGGAGAAGTACTCTCTATACATGCAGTCAATCCCCTGAAAATCACACAAGTGATAGTCTAAGCCCCTAAAATAACACTATAAACAATCTATTCTTTTAAAAAATCACTCCACAGGAAATAAAATATTACTGAACCAAAGCTATCAAAATCATCAACTATTCCCCTGCAAGAGCTGCTTATTTAGCTTCCAAAAGACCTATCAAGACATGTTCCATTTTGAGGTATATCTGAGAGGATATGTATTAGAAATGAAGCTACTAGTTGAGTAGAATTCTGGGGAACTAAAACAAACCAAATTCATTGTAAATGCAAAATCAGTTACGGGCCAACAGTTGCCATCTTCTGCAAGTCTATCAGTGGGAGTTTCTAACCCCACCCCAATTAATATAATCACAGAAGGTTCAAACTTTCTCAACTGAATCAATCAAAAGCATAAATTAGGTACAAACAAGTTCTTAACAATTTGAGAGGAATAAATTGCTTTGATCACTGGACAAAAGCAAATGGCCCCAGACCAAAAAAAAAAAATTCTTGCATCTGACTGACAGCATCAGAAACAGCTCTGGACCTATGCATAACACAGTTAAAATCCATTCTGAAGGAGGACTAGTTATCACCCTCTAAGGACTTCACTCAAGAGAGAAGCAGACAAGTAGCCCCAAAATGGAGATGCTCCGGAAGAATTAGCTCATTTTCTAAATATCAATGAAATTCATACCAACCACATTAAGTGATTCACACTTAGTTAGGAAAGCTAAACTACTTTTATCTAGAAAAGACATGGCACATTAATAGAAGAATTCAAAGAGCAAGGAATTTTAGCCCCTGGAGCAGTCATCTCAGTGTTTCAGTAAGCAAACCATCTGACTCTTTAGGGACTGCAAATTCCCAAGCTTTCTTGTCAATATAAGATTATGGAAGACCCAAGTCATGACTAACAATGCCTCTTGGGGATATCTATCGGCTATCCAACAAGGAGGAAGTGATTTCACTTAAAGAATTCTCCTACCCAAATGGTAAACAACTTTTGTAGAACAAACAAAAAATTCCATAGAGACAATTCTACTCATCCAAAAAGAGATTTGTTAATGGTGATAGTATGTTTTGAGCGACATATAATGTTGATCACTAGAACTATCAGGTATCTTAAAAAAACATTCATCAGAAGTTTTAGGAATCCATGACCTCACCAAACTGGAACCACAACACCTTTATATTTAGTATGTTAAACACATTTACATCATTCAAAGTAATTTCATTGTTACCCTCTGAGCCACAAAGCATATGCCTGCAGTACTAAGATAAACTTTAGCTGAACAAATGTAACAAATAATCAGCAAATGATGAAGTGCTTCATTATGGGGGACAGATTAAATCTAATCAAAATAAAAGTCTGCTAATGATCAGTGCCCTTGTTAAGGTAAGAACAGTCATAAATTTCTTCTAGTAACTTGAGTTCTTTTATTTTTTCTCAAGGGGTAGAGTCTGTAAGTAAAATTGATTGACCATCATCCACCAATGGGAAAACAAAGAAATTATCCTATTTGTTTTCTTACATTTTGAACAAGTTCATAGATATTTATTGACCTATGTGCAAAAGATAGCACATTTTTAAAAAGTCTTCCAAAAAAGGCTACCTTAGAATACAAGCTCCCTAAGAGATAGAAACCTGTTTGACTTTGGGGTTTTTTTTATTTTATTTTTTGATGTGTAGTGCTTAACACATTTTTGAATGAATTATGATATAAAGGGATAGAACTTCAAGATGATGAAACTCCACCTTCCAATGTAGATTAGGACCTTCTCTGCAATTTCTAGTCTTAAGAGTTACCTGGATCCCTGAAAGGTAAAGGGATGAGACTGCTTCAGAGGCAGAATTTGATCCCTGGTCTTCCTGGCTTTCAGGCCAGGTGTCTACTCTTCAGATGCCATGCTGCTTCTCTTTAATACTTACATGTTCTAAATAGAAATCTATGCCTAAAAACAAAATGAGAGGTAGAAAACTCTCACGCGCATGCCCCACAATGTCCCATTCTGCTCTCTCACAGAGACATTTAGACTCTTCCTGTCATTACCCAAGACAGTCACGAAATACTCATCTACTAAGGCACCCTACAATTGTCCCTATTCTCCATGAATACAGTCTAAATGCTTTGATACTCTCCCCAATAGCACAGATCATGACAAAATAATGTTCATAAATGTGATTAAATGATGAGTCAATAAACAAAATTGACTTTCTATGTACGTGAGAATTTGACTAGAGAGAAAATTTTATATCTTCCACATTTATAAGCGGAAAGCAAAGGAGTAAATACAATTTGTGAAGGCTCTTAAGCAGTAGTATTTATGGTGCGTTGACTATGGGCAGGAAGTGAGCAAGATACTGAGACAAATATTATACTAGTCTGAAGTCTAGTTTGTATTAAACCTAGGTGTAGTCTATAATCAGTATTGTTTTTCAGAATATTTAAACAGACCAATGATCTCAACAATGTGGATAGTTGCTCCAAAAGAGCTCAAACTCATCTGGATTTTCTCATTCATCCTGTGCAATTCTTATCCATGACTTCCCAACATCCTTCACAGGGAATCTGCCCAACAAATGAGATGCCTTGATCTGGATTTTCTATTCCATGCATAATAGTGTTAACACTCAGGTGGTCTACCTAGCTACTACGGGTAGATAACCAGCCCACTCCTTTTCCAAGACTACATCTCCTCAGTATTTCTCCTGCCACTTTCTGTTCTCCTATTATTACTGGCAATACCACAGACTACGCAGATCTAACATGTGTCTTTCCATTGACTTTTGCTATTATAGAGACAGTCACTTACAAAGAACTACATGATGTGACTAAGACACTTAGTCCCTCTCTAAGCCTATGCTTCTCTGTCCACAAAATGGGGGTACTCAATGTAGAAAGAACCTCACAGGGTTTTTGTGATGAACAAATGAGAAGGTGCATAAAGCCGTGCTTTGGAAACATTTTAGTGTTATATAAATTTCAATTGTTATGATTTTCTCATTCTCCTCTTTTTCTGACAGCCCACTGCGACGGGCACACTTGGTCTGGCCCAACTGCTTTTCCTGTCTGACTTCTTAAGTAGCATTTCTGCTTGCTCATTGTTGCATGAGGTCCACTGCCATTGATAATTAAAATAAGCCTTTACAGAAATGCTGACAAATCTGGTCCATTTCTTGTTTGTTTGCTGTCCAAATGCCCTTTAGATGAGCTGACACCATGTTTTAGGTGGATGCATTTTTCCCTTTACTGCATTTAACTGCTGTGTGACCTGATATTTCTCCTAATCTTCTACTATCCTCCTTTATAACATTATTCAAATAAACTTGTATTTTAAACTTGCATTGGTCTTTGCTTCCAGTGTCTCCATGTGGCCACTGGTAAAACAGGTAAAATGTGTAGCTCCCCGTTCTTTACCTCTAACCCAGGAAGGTCAGGACTCTGAGCTTAATTCCACTAGATGAGACTCAACAGAATATTATTCTCTCCCTTCTCCATATTCACTCCCAAACTCCCTTTCACTAAATGTTATTTCCATCCTTTAGATATCTTTTGAATTCAACTTTGGGTCAATTCCCTGACCCTCTCCCAGCCCAGAGGATGTACGTATCTGCCACCAATCAGCATATACAAATAAGTCACTTACTAAGAAGGAAAGAATATACTATCTCTAGGAATGGTCAAACAAATAATACAGTGAGGAGGTTTTATTCACACCATCTGAAATGACTGGTTAGTCATTTCATCAATTAAGAAATTTTTCTGCATCAATACACAAAATAACTGGTAGCAATTAGATGATATTTTCAGTACATATAATTCGATTAATTGGGTAAGTGACAATTCTCCTTACATTACTATTATGAACCTAGCTAACAAAGAAAACTTTTGATGATTGTTCTACTTCAAGCATCTATTGTGAGGTAAAATGCTACCTTCTTGAAGTAGAACAATCAGCAAAAATTCAAATGAAAATCCCTTAGGATTTTCACTTAGGAATAAACTGTCTCTTCTCACCAGTTTTTAATTATTTGTTAGCAAGGACCATAGTAGTGACATAAGCATAACTGTTAACATTACCTTCATCACAGCAGACAAACCCTGTTACTCTTCTATAACTTACTCTTAACAATGGTGGTAACTCCAACACAGATTGGTATGGGTCAAATTACTGGTTTATTAGTGTTTCATTATAAATCCATTTTTTTACACCTTGAAGAAAATCTAAGTAGAAGTTAATAAAAACTGTGTAAATTTCAGTTAGTTAATAAATCAATATGCTTATTAACCTTTCACAATAAGAAAGTAAGGAAAGAAAAATTACCTCGGTGACAGGCACATTTTCTTCCAGTTCAGTTGTATGAGATGCCAGCAATCCAATCACCCGGGCAACCTTGGCCCGTCTGTGAATTGACAGAGATTAGTTAGCCTCTGAAGAAAAAACTGAAAAGAATCTTAAGTATCTAAGAATTTATTAGTTGCACTGGATGAATATCAACCAATGAATAATGTTCATTATGAATTACTGTATATACAACCATCCTGATTTGAGAGAACCACAGAGCATTTGTGTAGTACTAATATACAACGTTTTGCCGATCTCAGTCATAAATGTTCTCTCCAGAATATGAACAACTGAAATAAAGGTGATAAAAGGGCCAGGGACCCTTAGCCTTCTACGCTGACTGACAGGGCATTTGCCTTAATCATGTCTCCTCAAAACCAAGCCAAAGAGAGGTCATAAGATCAAGGGGGAAAACAAGTACTAGTTCCAAACGCATAGGATTTTCAAGTTCATGTTATCTTTACAAACAAATGCTATAAAAACAGTATAATCCAATTTAACTCTACAAGTATCTATTCATTGTCTCCCTCCTATGTGCCCAGCCCCTTACAAAGGCACCAGAGAGACAACAAAGACAGAAATGAGTGTTTCTCCTTGAAGGAAGCTCACATTCAATCAGAGGACACAGCATTCAGATGAATAAGTATATATAAAATCAATACAAGTTTAAGCTGTGGAAGAGAGGGCACTAGGAGCTAGGGGGTAGGGGATGGAGAGGACCAGGCTTTCTGGTAGAAGGTAGTACTCAGAGCCAGAGGTGAGGACAGGTGAGTTTTAAGCATAGAGACAGGAAGTGGAGTATCATGAGTGAAGGTCATTTTGGCTACACCGAGGAAGGATGGTGGGGGTCTCGATACAAAGGAAGGGGTTTAGGGAAGAAGCATGGATTCATAGGGAAAGGTAAGAAACACTCTTTTAGACAAGCTGAGTTTCAGAGGCCTAGAAGGTCTGAGGGGTCCAAAAGGCAGCTGGTGAAACAAGATTGCGGCTCAGGAGACATTATCTAAGAAAGCATTTTTATTTATTGTTTTTTATTTAGCATACTGAATACATTCATAAAGTATTAAATGCTCAGAAAATGACTTTCAAAACCATGTAATTGCTTTCTGATTCAGGGTTTTAAGTTTAAAGAGTAAACACTGCAAGAAATACACACAAAATTAAGTAATCTACTCAACATGTATTTACCAAGGCCCAGCAAATGCTAGGAGAAATCATGTTAATACTTTCTATGTGTGGATTGCTTTATAGCTTTCAAATCACCTTCCCATACACTTTCTTATGTGATTCTAAAAAAGCACCAAGTGATGCTCAAAGGAAAGTATTATTTAACTACATTTTTAACAAGTGTGAAAATTGAGACTGAAAGGAGGTGAACTGCCTGAGTGTCTCACAATAATTTTTGTCTGCCATTACATAATGCTGAATCAGGTCCACTTTTTTCAAATAAATTTTTGTCCAACTGTGTCTTCTCCATCTTATTCAAAATATATTTTTTAACCCAAGTGTAACATTTTATAACTACCTCCGGCTTACCGCCATACTTGGGGCCACTCTCATGCCTCAAATGAGGCTTCCAGCTCCAGCACAGCTCCATCCCCCACTGATTGATGAGTTCTTCCTCACTAGCATGGTCCCAACTCTCACCCTTGTGCTGTTGTATCTCTCCTTCCTGTGCCTCATGTTTCCCTTGTAAGTCCCTCCTCTCCCCACCCCCTTCCCACATCTAGCTTTGGGAACAGTAACAAAATTGGCATTACACTTCCTGGAAAGGACATGTCATTCAGCTGCTCTATGGCTTCACTGGAGATCCCTGTGACTTCCCAGTGAAAACCTTCCTCCTTAGCCGCCAATATGTCTTGTTTCCCCTTATTAGAGCATAGTCTTCTTGAGGGCACTATTTGATTCTCAGTGTTAGCACAGTGCCTGGAATATCATAAAGGCTCATTAATCCTACATTAAATTTCATCTGAGATAGCTTTTAAGGAGAAAAATGGAAGGAAACGAGCAAAAAAGAAAATGGACAAGATCTACAAAGATGGTGAATAAGAAATTAAGAATTCCTTATAAGAATATAAGATCATTCCAATAAAATTGGCCTAAAATATAGAGAGTTGAAAAGTTCAGTGCTTGGAGATGTCCGTTCCATGAACTTCTGAA
>JAQQSK010011915.1:0-12084 GCA_028658325.1 Potorous gilbertii
ACAAATGGGAAGAAAATTTGGAACCCAAAATTTTGTGAAAATGAATGTAAAAAGTTAAATAAATAAATTTATTATTATAAAAAAGGCTGAAAGGTCAAATGAACTGAAGAAAAACGAGAAAATCATGAATATTTTCATCATATCTTTTAGAACTTATTTTTTTCTGAAAAAAAACCCAAATCAGAATCATCTACTTTATATTCATAATAATATTGCTAATATTGATATACTGTTTTAAGGTTTACAAAGATATGCACATATGTGTATGTATAAACACTCACATACACATTTGAACATCACAATAATCCTATAAGGTAGGTTCTATTATTGTCAAGATTTACAAATAAAAAATAAGAGAAAGTATAAGTGATTTGCTCTGGTCTACTTCCTTAAATAAGAATAGTAAACTTCTGAAGCAAAATTGAACTCATGTTTTCTGACTCCAAGTCCAGCCCTCCCTTACACTACATCAATCTATACAGAAATATATATATATATGGAAGATGGGTGGAAAAATCCTGGGTAGGGAGAAGCAGAAGGAAATAATCAGAGGTGGAAAGTAATGTTAGCAAAGGCAGTTTTGTTTTTAATTTCATTTGAATTAGTATGTCCCCCCCTAGTTTATAACCTGATATTTCACAAAGAACATGTTATTCTAGTCTGTAAACTAGTTGAGAGGTAAGAAGAATGGACTGAAGGAATCAGAACCAAGGACCAAATACTGGTCTCTCTTATGGAGAAGCAATTTCTTATACAAGCTATTACCTACCTATAAAAGAGAATTCCCTGCTCTTAAAATGGAAAAGATTATAATGATGAGCTGTTGGTTTTTCTTAAAGAAACATAGTCCAGGAACAGTAAGGCTTATATAGCTGATAGAGCACTAACCCTGGAGTGAGGAGGACCTGAGTTCAAATACTGTCTCAGACACTTAATAGTTGTGTGATCCTCCACAAATCACTTAACCCCAAAAGTCAAGAAAAAAAGAAAGAAATGAGGAAAGAAGGAAGGAAAAAAAGAAAGAAGGAAGGAAGGAGGGAAGGAAGGAAGGAAGGGAGAAAGAAAAGAAATATAGTTCAACTACCCAAATATCTTCACTGTGGAGATGTTAATGAACTTATCCCTTCCCCTAATTCAGCCAGACCCCTTCTATCTGGAGAAAAGAGAAAAGACACCACATTTTTCTCCAGATAAGAAGAGGAGAAAGAAGAAGTGGAAGGGGAAAAGGAGGAGGAAGAAGAGGAAGAGGAGCAGAAACAATTGTGGCCAAATATTCTTCCTATTATTTCTCCTTATATTAACCCACTAAAGGCTTTATTTTTGGAAATAAATTTCAGCCAACAAATTATCAACACATTTCACTTTATTAACAATAAAAAACTTATTTAAGAAATGAAATAAATACTACAACTAGATATTATATTATTCAAAACTGACTCTCTCATATGAGGCAAACCTTATTTTTCATTTCTGTTTTAGAGCTACCAAAGGTAGCTCCAAGGTTTGAACAGCTCCAGTCTATCAGCCTCTGTCAATGACCTGACCTGAAGACTTTCAATATTTTCTTCTTGGTAAGATTGTCAGATCCCTCCCAGTTAATATGGACCTGGAAGAAAAAGAGTATGCATTTTTCTCCTAAACCTGTGATTTCATTGGTGTAAGGAGTTCCTGTAAAGGCTTTTCTTCTCTCAGTGCAGATCAGTGCCTGCTGTGCAATTTGGAGTCATGATCCTGGACAAGTGACTTGTCCAGGGTCACACATTCAGAACATAGCAGAAAAGGATTTGAACCCACATCCTATTTGCTTTATGACAGCTTAAATAGTGTTATGCTATCAGAGAATAAAAATAATGGACGGGCTTTGTTTCACATCACAGCAAAAATGTAAAAAGGGGCAGGGGGAGTTATAATTTACTTTTTCTGAGACAATGTGGTGGAACAAAAGTTTTAAATTCTTTTATTTCTCATATCGTTGGACTCATAACAGATAAAGATCACTGATTTTTGAAGAGCTTAGGGAGGTTATCTAGTGATCTAGTCTAATCTACTTATTTTAGAGATTAGGAAACTGAGGCTCAAAGATGTAAAATGACTTGCTTGAAGTAACACAGTTAATGAACATATAGGAAGGAAGAAAGAATCCAACACCTTTGCATAATAAATAGCTGGTGCTTAAAAAATGTTGCTGGGTTGTTTTTTTTTTAAATCATTGCAGAATCAGGACTAAAAACAGAGATCTCCTACCTTACGGTTCTGAATTCTTTTCATCATACCACACTATCTCTCAATGTATAGATTACATTTTAAACTTAAAAAAAAACATTTAAGAAGGGGTGGGAAAAAACTTTTTTTTGCTACTAGTTGTGTGGACACTTAAAGGACTTTTTTTGGGGGAGAGGGTGGGTGTGTGTGTGTGTGTGTGTGTGTGTGTGTGTGTGTGTGTGTGTAAGTTCAGTCAAATGTTTAGCATTTATAATTAGAACAATAATTTAATTTAGCATAGTGATTTAAAAAGTTAAGCTCATATTTTCTAGCTCTATAGAGAAAAGTCACTGTGCATGCTTACAAAAGAGGATAATTATTATTCCTGTTTCCTACCCCTTTACTTTATCATTATATCTCTGTGAAAAAAGGAAGGAACTGATAAAACTGAAAGCAATGTTTTCTTACAGCCAAAATCCAGAGTTGCCTCTCAAAGTTCCCATTGGTTCTCTTTAACTAGCCCAGCACAAAAAGGGTTTTTGCCTATAAAATCTACACAATGTATCTAAATCTGATCCCAGTAAAATTTCACTTTAGCTGAAGTGAAAATGCAGAGGTAGCATTTACGGATAACAGCTGGAGAACATTAGTTCCCTGTCTCTCCTTTTTTTTTCTCCCTAGGGTTGAAAATTCTGCTGTTCAGACAGGAAGCAGTCATATACCACACACTGTATGATAGGAGAATTCTGGGATACCAGAACAAGTTGCCGAGGATGGGGAGGAGTGAATAGGAGTTTCACTAAAGAACTTGCTGCTCTCTCATTCTAACTACCTCCCTCTTACGCACTACATCTCACTGATGGTATTCACATCCAGTCTATATATTCTGTCTTCTCTTCCAAACTTTGGTTATGGAAAACTTTAAAATTTACTAATGGCAAGAAGATGCTTGTCCATTTATTTTTCTGCAGAATTATAAAAATATATTTATGATATTACAGGGCATAATCTGCATTCACCAAAGTATATTTGCTAACTTCCTCCAACCATTTACTCTCTAAAAAGTCAATTCTGAAACTCCCTTGAAAAAATAAAGTCTCAAGTGACCCTCCAAGGAGAAAAGAAAGTCATTTCTTCCTAAGTCACTCTTTTACTTAATGTGAAAAAGAAAAGAAAAAAAGAGAAGAAAGTGATGTGAGAAAACTTTGTTTTATGAGTATTTAGAAAATAAAAGCTTTTAACTAGAAGTGTTCCTTAGTATAAACTGCAATCTTACAAGCCTGTTGAGAAGCAAAGAAACACAATAGCATGGCCTGAGTGTACCCCGCCCCCCCACCTCAAACATACATGCTACAATGGAAGAGGATAGGATAGACTTCTACCTAATAACATATGTGGTCCTGGTTACAAGCTTCAGTATGCCTGCAAGTTTGTGTGCACCCAGTCTCAGTTTGTAATAGACTCTCCTGCAAGAAAGGGGTGATGAGAAACTGCCCTGCTTTGCCAGGCCAAGTTTACCAGAGGCAGACCTGAGAGGCCTTTTGAAAGTTTGTAAACACACACTGCAAACAAAATGAGGAATGGATGCTTGCTGTTAACCTGTTAATATGACCAATCATCATTTTTAAGGAAAAAGAAAAAAAAAAAGCACACATCCATCCTCCATTAAGTAGAGGAGGAGTTTTAAGTTTATCCCGATTTGCAAGTTTCCACTTGACAGGCAATATTTCTATGCGGTCTCCATCCCTCCACAACAGATGGTTCGTTGCCAGTCTTGAGTCCTGAGAGAGCAGACAAAACATTCACACATTCTTCCTTTCACAGGACTGATAGTTGGTCTTTTTTTTTTTTTTTAAAGCAATCAGGATAAGAGAAAGGAAACAATGTTCCTTTCAAAACTTCACCACTACAAAAAGAGTTCAGCGCACTGTTCCACAGACTTAGGAAGTTTTCACTACGTTCTTAACAACAAACAAAACCCGGCACAATGTCAAGGAATAACGCGTCAATTACTGCCTGGGCCAAGCTGGGCCAAGCATGAGGTTACCAGAGTGTTCAGAAATAGCGTAGAGATAAAAGTTCATAAATTCTAATGACAATGCAGGAAGTGCCTTAAGGAAAACCCGCTGTGACAGCTGTAAAGGTATGAATCATAAAAGAAGGAAAGAATTCCTCTGGGAACCTAACTAATTGCTCCCCTCCCCCCTGCTTCTTTTTCCCATTTTTTTTTCCTGGTAAAGGGGGAAAGGTAACGCTCCCAAGTCCTTTAAGCAGCGAGCCAAATCAAAGAGAAAGAGCTGAACTTTCCATCCTGAGAAGGGAAGGGGAGGAAAAGAAGAAGCAGGGAGGGGGAGAGGAGGGAGAGACAGAGGAGGCGGAGTGAGCTGGATTCCCGTACAGTTAGGAGAAGGATTAATCTCACTCACCCTCACTGCCGTACTGTTTGCCATTGTTTGCTCCCATCCTGCAGGCTTCATACTCTCCTTCTCCCCATACACACCATGTCTAACCAGACAAGACGGGGCTCTTAGGCAACCAGGGGTTGAGGAAAGCGGGCAAGTGAACCCTCCTATCCCGGACGATTACTTTGACATACTTCGGAACCCCTAAACAAGGACCATCTCCGGGAGGGCAATGCGCCCCCCTCCCCCCGGTTCTCCAGATGGGCTTGCTCTTTTCCTTCCACCCTTTGCCTTTTTCCCCCCCTTTCTTTCAATTTTTTTTTTGCAAGAAGGGTACCCCGAGGGGCAGCAGCTCCACTTAATAATCCACAAGCCGGGTCAGGCAGCGGTACTAGGGCAATCCGTAGGTGCAGCTGCCAGCATCCTGGGACCAGGCAGGAAAGGGCATCCTCTCCGGGTCCCCATCCGCGCCCTAGGGCTCCAGAGGGCGAAGAGAGGAGAAAGTGCCCGACTCCTTCGGTGCAAGCGCTCGCGATCTACTTCTTCCTAAGGGAAAGTGCCTCTGCAAGCCACTTGTTGCTGGTTCCCAGAGAGGAGACCCACGGCCCTACGCTGCTCTCCAGTGGCTCAGACTTTTGTTAGCACCAGGCGCCTCCTCTCTTTCTGTGTCAATCACCGCGGGAGCCCCGGCAAGGAGGGTGGCTGGAGGAGGGAGCCCAGCCTGCAGAGGCAGCCTTTTAAAGGAGCCGCGCGCTTTCAGCTCCCTGCCCTGGGCAGAAGCTTGGGTGCTCTAGGCTCCCTTTGACGGCTCTGCAATCTTTGCGAGAAGGGATATTTCGACTGATTTTACTTCATTATTATTTTGTGGTCCTGACTACTTAGTTGTAAAAGAAGCTTTTAGGTGAGCATTTGAATGCACCTATAATTGGAGAGAGTGAGACTAGTGACTCCTCACTTAAATCCAGTTCACTTGCAGGTTATGATGACCTCACCTTCCTGATGTCTAGGTTCTCTTGAAGAATATATAGCGTTATATATTTCACCTATGGATGGATCAGTTATCTCCTGGACTGATCTTATGGATCAGTTCTCTTGCTTCCACTGGGCAGGCAGGAGCCACTCTCTGTAACTTGTTCATATGTTCTCCATAAACCTAGAATGCAATTAGATTTAGAACGGAAAGATACATTATCTCCGTAATTTCATCGAATTCCTTTACTTTTCCAACTGAGGCTCATAGAAATAAAATGATGGAAAAATACAATTGAAAATCCTGCCTCTAGATTTGGAGACTTAGGTTCAGATACGCCTTTGACGCCATTACAGGCTTTTGGTAGTTTTCGTATCCAACCTGGACCTTAATTTCCTGATTTATAAAATATGGGAGCTGGTGTAGATAATTTCTGAAGTTTTGTTAAATTAAAAACACTAATCAATAGCACTCAACGAAGATCATCTGTTTCTAGACTCGCACTTTTTCTTACACATAGAGGAGTGTCTGGACACAAAGGGATGATTTGGTGCTGGATCCGAAGTTAGATGACCAGAGCTAAGGGCCTTACATATTGGTGATGTTACCTCCATAGCTGCTTCTTACGGTTCTTCCAGAGATAAGAAAGGGGCAGGCTTCCCTCTAGATACTCTAGATCAGTTGATATTTTTTAAATAAATATTTGTATTTCGATCTTACTCAGTTTGTCATCACTTGACAACCTATTCTGAGAGTTTTCCTGTGGCTCCTCCATTTTTTGAGGGATGGACATTTAAAGAAGAAAAGAAGGTTGGAAGGTAGAAAGAACATAGGGAAAATTAGGAGAGACTTACATAAGAGCCAAGGAAGTTCTCCCCCACCCTTCTGAAGTATGTTTCCTGGCTCTGAACTTTCAATAGCTTCCTAGCCAGGAAATACATTTTCCCCCTCCTTACTCAGACTTTTTTTCTCCCTAGAAGTCTGCATTATCCTTTGTTTAATGTATGACAACTGATATTTAAAATTAAGGTGCAGTTTCCAGAGCTATAAAACTGCCAGATAGTTCTAACATTAAAAAAAAAAAAACAAAACTCCATCATCATTGGATTCAAATGTTCCTCAAATGAATCTGAAAAGTTTGGAATATTAAAATACTTATTTGTTGATTCAAGATTATGTATTTAAAATGCATGAAACAACCCCTCAATAAATTTCTTATTTTAGGGTAACCTTACATTGGGAAGCCCGTAGTAAATATATTCATTCAACGTTTCAGATATTTCAGGTGAAGATAGAGTTATAGGGATTCCAGTGAAGATTCTAAAAAAGCAGAAGGAGAATGTTGTTTTAACAGGGTCTTGGCTCTCTCTCTCTCTCTCTCTCTCTCTCTCTCTCTGTACATATATATATGTATATATATGCATATATATATGTATTGACAAAAGAATGTGATATTTGTTTTATTACTTAGGGAATATTTTGCATTTAAATAATACATATTTCTACAGTAGGACTATATGACTTTCTCAGCTCTACAGCTATGATGCTACAATGCGACTTTTCTGTACAGTTTCCTTTAATTGAAATAACATTTTTCATGCATTTTTATGGATCCTATACTTTTAATCCAATATTTATCATAGTCGGTTCTCAGTCAGTCAAAAGCATTTATTAGCAATCGGCATTGGCTTGGCACTGTGATAAGCACTGGGCATACTAAGATATGGAAAGGCAGTCACTGACCTCAAGGAGCTCCCATTTGACAGTAGGAGATAACATGCAAATAACTAGGTCCATACAAGATACAAACAGAGTACACAGAAAGTAATCCCAGAAGGGAAGGCACTAGAAGCTGGTGAGGAAGGAGGAGGACTGAGACAAAGACCCCTTTCAGAAGGTGGGATATGAACTGAATTTTGAAAGAAACTGGGGAAACTGAGGCAAAAGTGAGGGGGGAAGGATTCTAGGCATTGAAAATAGCCAGGGCAAAAGATGGAGATGGGAGATGGAATAATGTGTGAGAGGAACAAGAAAAAAGGCCAGCATAACTTTAATTGTACGATGAATTAAGAGGAATAAAATATAAGACTAGAAAAGTTGGAAGGGGCCAAGTTATGAAGAACTTTCAGCGCCAAACAGAAGACTTTGTATTTGGTCCTGGAGATCATAGAAAGTCACCAGAATTTATTGGGAGGAAGAACAGTCAGAGATCAGACTTCTACTTTGGGAGAATCTCTTGGTGACTGAATGGAAGATGAATTGGCATTGGGGAGAGATCGGTTAGAAAGCCATAAAAGAGTAGAGGTAAGAGTCAAGGAAAACCTAAATTAGGGTGGTTCTGTTGTAGTGGGCTATGGATTTTGGGAGCCCTAAAATGCAAGGGCATAGGGTGCAGTTCTGCCTCAAAAGAATTCGATCACTGGAGCCTTCTTTCAGTACAAGTTGTTTATTAAAACACCACTTCCAGTGGGTGAGATTCCTAGTGAGTTTGAGCTATTTGTGACACCAATACAAACAGGCCAGATTTTAAGAATCTGAGCAATTTAATGGGAGAAAGAGAAATATTTTATACAGAAAGACTGTGGGAAGATCTAGATGGGACTAAGGAATGGCAAGTAGCCTGGGGTGAGCCGGGCCAGGACGGTTGAGGGAATTCAGAGTTATGGCCAGAGAGTCACAGTGAAAGGGCAGTTAAAAGGGTTATTGACTGGGATGGACTGAATGCCTCAAGTGAACACCAGAGATCTAGTGTCAGGGGCTTTGGAGTCCAGCATGAATCCCCTCCTCCTTGCTATGGTTATTATAATTTATATGCCCATATATTCTAAGAATAGATCCTGCATTGTGAGCCTCTGATGTGTATCAATGTTCATCTTTTTATCCCTTTCAGTTCATAGTACAGTTACTCACTTTATTCATTTATAGTAAAACTCTTGGTAAAATTACTGTGAGGGAAAAGGTGGCTACTAACCAGGGTAGAGTAGGGAAATGTTTTTAGAAAAAGTGTCATTTGGGTTGTGCTCTAAAAATGGGGAGGAATTCAGTAGACCAAGAGTGGGAAGAAATTTTGGGCACAAAGAAAAGCATAAGCAAAGGTGTAGGGTCAGGCAAGAAAAGCAAAGTACATTTTTGGGTAACAGAAAATAATCCAGTTAAACAGTAGAAATAATATAGTAATAATAAATAGTTACTATTTATAAAGTACTTACTCTGTGCCAAGCACTATGTTAATCACTTTACAATAATGATATCAATTGACTTTCCTGGACGGTCTTCCTATTATCTCCATTTTACACATGCGGAAACAGAGGCAAACTGAGGTTAAGTTATATGCTCATTGTCACATAGCTAGAAAGTATCTGAGGCTGGATTTGAAATCAGAATTTCCTGACTCTGGGTTCCACATTCTACCCATTATGATTTAACACTGGATAGCTTGTGGATAGCCTTGAATGTAGACAAAGAAAGGAATTAAGAATTTTACCCAGTAGGCAATGGAGAATCTCTGAAGAAATTTCTTGAGTCCTGTAGTGAGAAAAAGAGATCTCTAAGACACACAGTGAGCTGATATTTGTTACTACAAGATAAGAACAATGAAAATGTAAAAAAAAAAAAATTAGACCTCTTCTCTGTTTTGTCTATTGAACTGGTTCATATTACTTTAGATGATCAACTAATCAATTCATATTATGGGCATTATAAGAGAATATGCTACCTTTTGTATTTTAAATTAACTTGTAACTGACCTTAATAGGTCAAAGACAAACTGTTACTTGGGATACAAAATAAAAGTCAGAAGAGAGGAAGAAGTGAGTGAATTTTAGTAAATTCTAGAGATTAATGCTAAGTAATCCAATCTGAATTTAACTATAAAGAAGTATTTATTTGATATTGCCAACTTTCCAAAGAATGTGAAAAGACAATGCTAGAATTATTTCCAAAATCCTCAGGTGAGGCAAAACTTTTATTTTGGCCAAGAGAAGCAGTTTTCTTACCTAAGACCCAAATATTTCACCCAAACAGCTATCAAAAAGTAATTGTATTTTTGTTTTTTTACCTTTGTACTCTCTCTGTCCACTTTCTAGTGGAACATAAATAACCAAAATAATTAGAAAAGATAACGTCTTAAATATCAAACAAAATACAGGATAATAAAGGAGAGCCTGTAATTAGTTAGATGGTCTAAAATATCTTAAAGTTATGCCACATATTTTAAAATAAATTATTTTTAAATCTCTAGAGATATTTTATCTTTCTTTAATATTCTTCAAATTCCAAGACATATGTATACACATATGTATATATGTATATGTATGTGTGTATGTGTGTGTGTATTTGCACTTACACACATTCAGCAACCTTCCAATTCCACTGCCCCAACAAAACCATTATACCTTTAAAACTGTCTTCTTTGCAAGTAGGTCAGGAAGGAAGAATGATTTGTTATTTATTTTATTCATTAATTATTTATTCCATTAAATAACTAATCAAGGTACAGATGCCTTTTAATGTTATTATTGGTTACATCATTTTTGTCATTCACCAAAAAGACTATATATATAATATATATACACACATATGTATATATGTGTGTGTTTGTGTATGTATGTATGTAAGTATATACACATATATGGCATTATATATAGTACTTTGCTAAAGTGTTCCCAAAGTTCTCTGAATTCCTCATGTTCATTTTAAACATATCTTCCTGTTGCAATACATCAAGGATCCATGATTTCATTGGTGAGAGTTTTCCTTCTGCCTACAGAGATTTCAATATTTCTGTTACTTAATAGTCTTTGGGAGTTACTGTGACTCCCCAAATTCATCACTTTTCAGTCCATCTAGTGATGAACATCTTTGAAACAAGCTTGGTTGGTCCTCCAACAATGGTCATACAATCTACTGCCATTAATACTCAATCTCTCCAAATTGATAGGAATTGTTGGGGCTTACTTTCTGGGGCATAGCCTCTGAGAGACCAGGGCTACTTCCATGACACGATTGCAGAAATTTGCTAAAACTCCAAATATTTAAAAATATATGCAGTCAGGGGATATTTTTCTCTTGATTAACTTAGGATAGTGTGAATTCTTAATTGAGTTTGCACTCATGACTGGGAACTCAAATTGCCTTTTCTTCAGGACCAGGTGAATGTGAGAATGTGTAGTACACAGCTGGTTTGGACCTTTTAGTTAGCTTAATAAAATAATTCAGGAGAAAATAAAGAGTACAGAAAAGAAAACTTTGGTCCCAAATTACTCAAACTGTCTAAATTAATCAAAAGAACCAGTTATTTGTTAAATAACTCCTTCACTTTGTACTGCGCAGACTGTGATTTAAATTGGGAGGGTGAGGAAAGGTAAAATTTTTATGTTCTTAACTTTTCCCTTTAAATGACTAACCTAGTGCCATTTCAGCTGCTTGGATGAATGTGTCAACACTAATAGCATTGGAAATAAGTTCCTTTCCAGAACTTGTTGAAAAAAAATACTGAATTCAAAAGTCAACTTGGTTTGCAAACAAAACAGGGCCACATTTTTCTCTGAGGGAGGGGTCAGACAAATAAAGTTTAATTTGACCTTGCCCCATTTGGCACTGATGACTGACAGGCTGACAGAAGCAGCCTTAATGAAGCAGTAATCCCACTGAAGCCAGTCATTAGGCCTTTTTCTATCCATCTTGTTTGTTAGCTGCTTAGTGTGTTAAGGAGTAGATCATTAACCATTGGTTTCTCTGGGAATACTGTAGACAAAACAAATCCTAGAATGAAACCCATGTTTGGAATAATTTAAGGTTGGAATCTCTGATAATGACAATTGAAAATTAGTTTATAAAAAAAGGAAGAAAATTGAGCCAAGTTAGTACATGATTGAAATATCTGCTTTTAATTTATTGTAGGTTTCTGTGATTATTTTTTTAGGTATCATGACTTTGGCCTCAAAACTTGGACCATATGCTTAAATGCCAGTTACTTTCACATTTTGGCATACGATAAATTTTATACATTGAGGTGAATTATTGTTAATTTTATTATAAAACTACACGCTTGGCAGATTACCTTTTTTCTGTGATAAGGTTTAAAACGTACATCTTACAGAGAGAGAAAACTCAATATTCCAAAACAAAGGATAGGTTTATTAGTACAAATATAAAGTAATATCCTTGATAATATATTTTGTTAATACTAAACCAGTACTGGAATATAAATGTAAACTATAGATATGGAATCCTAGATGATAATTTTAATTATATTTGACATAGATATGGCACTCAAAAGTTTTTTTTTTTGGAATTTTATTTTATTTTTTTTTGATTTTGAAATATGAACAATAAGATTCTCTGTTCATTAGCTTAATTTCTTTTTTTGTTCTTTAATAAATTTATTTAACTTTTTACATTCATTTTCACAAGATTTTGGGTTCCAAAATTTTCTCCCCATTTGTCCCCTCCCCCCTCCCCAATACACTGGACATTCTAATTACCCATATCACCAATCTGCCCTCTCTT
>JAQQSK010011916.1:0-12084 GCA_028658325.1 Potorous gilbertii
GCAGGCCTGACTGCTCTTCAGTGGGAGCTTATCTGCTGGTTCTCAGGTGGGGGCAGGGCCGCCTCTCAGGCTCAGTTCCCTCAGGGGGTTTATGCAGAGATCTTTTGTAATGGAGCTGGGGTGGAGTTCCTGCCTGCTCTGGGGGCCTCTGGCCTGGTGGCCTCTGGCCAAGCGGCCTCTGCCTCTGCCTCGGCCGCCGCCTCCCAAGGGGGTCTGAGTCCCGGAAATACCCTGCTCCCCTCTCAGCCCGTCTCTCTCACTGACCTGTGCGTCTGTGGGTGGAGGGACCTTCACGGCCGTCAGAGATTCAGGTCCCTGAAGCCTGCTGGGGTCTGCTCTCTCCTCTCAGTGCGCTGCGGCCGGGGCAGGGGAAGGGGAGGGCTCCGCAGGGCAGGGCTCTGCTCCCGTCCGGGGTACCTTTGCGGTCAGTTTTTCAGGGCTCTCTGCAACAGAAATCTCCTTCACTGTGTTGCTGCGCGGCTTCCACTGTTCCAGAATTTGTCAGGAGTTCTTTTTACAGAAAATCTATGGGCTGTGGGTTTGGAGCTAGCAAATGTGAGTCTTTCTACTCTGCCATCTTGGCTCTGCCCCCCGAGAGAAGGCTTTTTTAAGTGCTCATTATGTGCCAAGCACTGTTCTAAGCCCTTTCCAAATATTTCACTTGATCCTCAGAGCAATCCTAAGTGATGGACGCTATTGTTACCCTCATCTTATAGTTGAGGAAAGTGAGACAATCAGTAATTAAGTGACTTTCCCAGGGTCACCTGGCTAGGAGGAGTCTGGAGTTCGGCCTCAGGTCTTCCTGACTCCTAATCTGAGGTTCTGTCTACACCCACTTAGCTGCCTCAGAAATGATAGGAGAAGGGTAGGCTTCCTAAAGGAGAATATCACTTAAGCAAGCTAAACTTTGAAAGAAGATGAGATTTCTGACCGAGTTGTGGAGGGAGGGCACATTCCAGGCATGGGGAATGGCTTGTGCAAATTCATGAAAGTAGGAGATATGTTGAGGAGCAGCTAGTAGTCCAATATGTCTGGAAAATAGCAGAGGGAAGAGGGAGGGGAGCAAAAGAAAATGAAAGTGGAATGCCTGTAGCTCAATTCTGGAAGACTTTGAATGCCAGGCTAAAGGGTTTGCATTTGATCCTAGAAGCAACAGAGGTGCTGCAAGTTTTTAAGGAGAGTTGCCCTCAAAGGTCCCTTGCAATTATTGAGATTTGGTGATTCCTCAAAATAAAAGGGATACCCTTTCAGAATAGGAGAAATTGTACATCTTATACAGTTGTGCAGCACACACATTATCAAGCGTGACTCTTGCAACAGAGTGGGGATAGAACATAAAATCTTCATGTTGTGTGTGTTTACAGGCATCCTAAAGGCAAGTAACCCCTTCCTCCAAGAGTGCAGCTCAGGACTATTTCAGGAAAAAATCCAACTCCAATCAATTTTTAATTCTTAATTTAAGGGGGATTTTACATACGTCTATACATATGTGTGTATATAGGTATGTATATGTGTGTGTATACATATATATATATATTATATATATGTATATACACACACTATACACACTAAAAAATACCTAGTAAATTGTTTCTCTCTGCAGAATCCTATTCCTGTTATTCCTTAATAGGAATTTGGTGCAGAAGTGAAATCATGTGAAACCTATTTAGGGACTGGCTTAGATTCCAATGTGTGGTAAGCTAGAAGCAGAAATTTAAAAGGAAATATGACTTGGAAGGAGTGCAATTGTGTATACAGTCTTTTAGATAAGAAAGCATACAAATAGAGACACTGTTGTATTACAGTCCACTGCCGGAGTTCATGTTACTATTTGGCCTTTGACAAGCTAGTGTATCTTTAAAATAGAACCACCCCCACCCCCCAAAGAGACTTCAAATCCTTTATACCCTATTTTTCAGACTATATAGGCTGTTAATCCTGTAATTATGTTTATACTCTAATATGCTAGTGTCCTAATACACCTGTAGTTACTTCTTTATAGTATAAAAATTCTGTAGTGTGAGAAACTTTCTTATTATCCTAGCTGTCTGTGTGTTATCCACTTTACGGGATAGGATCAATCAATCAGCAGAAATTATTGAGCATCTGCTATATGCTAGCCAGTGTACCAGCCACTGACTCTTCAGCACAGTGGGGATAGAACCTAAAATTCTCACTGCATGCTTGTTTACATGCATTCTAGAGGCAAACAATTCCTCTCAAAATGCAACAGGAAACTGTTGTAGAACAAGTATTCAAGTCTAATCAATTCTTAATCAATGCAGAAACTAAAGCTGTATTTCAAATGGGAATTGGTCATAGGTCCTTTCTCAGTGTTTGAATTTCTTGGTAGCTCAATAGCATACCCCTCATTCAATTCACACCATGTTAGGTAGCTCCTGTATACAGAGCACCAAGAGAGCTGGAAGTGTTATTTATTCCCTTTGCTTAGGTCCCGTGTTTCAGCTGGGTTTACACCCTCTTCATGATGGATCATCACATGATGCATCACTCAATCACATGTTATCTAGATCCATAAAGTTAAAAAAATAGAATATTATCTGTTCTGCAAGTTTGGTAGCAAGGCTAGATCAGGAAACTTCATGAGGTGAGGTACTTAAAAGGTCTGATAGCAGCATTGTGTATTCCTGTATGCTTCTATTATTTTGCTGCTTTCCTGTGCTGTAAGACAAAGGAAAAAAGTCTTTCTTTCCACTCCCATCCCTTGAATGCCAACTCCACATTCATGTTCTCAACTACATTGAATAGAAGTAGTGTGTCCATAAAAAACTAAGAAAAAGTTTAAACATGGGGGAGCAGATTAAGGATTAACTCGTTTGACTTTTGTCTTTATGGTTTTTTTTTTATATTAAGCTGCTATTAGAACACCAAGATGCAATTGCTTCTGAAAAAGATGACCCACTGAATGAGCTGCTAGAAGGTCTAGGAGAAGTCCCTGATGTGGAATCTTTTCTTGGTAAGATTTTTTTTTTTTGCCAGTCATGAACAAATGAGTAAATGAATGAATAATTTATTAAGTACTTAATATGTGTTAAACATTGGGTATACAAATAGAAAATTGAGACAGCCCCTGCTCTCAAGGACTTCACATTCTAACGTAGAGACAAAACATGGAAACTTCAATTGCAAGTCAGATGGAAAGGTTCTTAGGGAGCAGTAACAAAGCAGATACTAATGCCCCTTCCTTAACATCATTTCCACTGATAGAATCATATCAGTTTATGATGTTGAAATATTTGACTCTGGGCTGTAAGTTTTGCTATTCTAAATGCATTTAGGGTCCTGAGCTGTTTCCATCAGGGCCTGAGAGAGAACGCTGATCCAGATGGTATCCAAGGTAGTTTGACCTAGGATATGCTGTCTCCTCTTTGTCCTTCAAAGTGCTTTGATACTTTGTAGAGGCTGTTTTGACATCCTTTCAAGTGATAACCAGTCATCTTCTGGCTTTCTGTCGTAGTACAGATCAAACTTTAGCAGAAAGGATATATCATCAAATTTTGATATGCACAGTAGGGCAACCCTATTCAGACCTGTTATTTTATGAATTGGTGTTCTAGGCATTACATTTTTTGTTTTCTGATAACACACACACACACACACACACACACACACACACCCCAAAAGGGTTTCTAAAAAAATTTCAGCCATTAAAACCAGGTTTTTAAGGTATTTTCATAGAGGTATTATAGCATTTTTTTTCTTCTTAAACTGGTTTTGTTGTGTATTTTTATAATAATGCAAAGAGATAAATGCCTCTAAGTACATTCATAGGAAACTGAAAGTCATTTTCAGATAGATATCTGAGAAAATGGTTTGTTCAGACATACTCTCAGTAATTTGATAAGAGTTTATCTTTTCCAGGAATCTTTGTTCATAACATTTTGGTAATCATGCTATTGTAATGTGAGTGAGCTAGTGGAATAAATCTTTGTTTTTCCTACAGGGGAAGGAGCTGTTGGTCCCAATGACCCTAACAAGGAAAATACACTAAATCAGCTCTTGAAGACAGAAATTTCACTTTCATTGACTAGCAAATATGATTTAAAAGGAGAAGATGTAGATCTCAAATATCTCATGATAATGTAAGTAATTTTTGTTTGCAATATATGTAATTTCCTACACTACATGTAAACTTTAAATTGTGAAATTCATAGCTAAATTCCAAGGGAAAAAAGCCACACATATTTCAAAATCTGAGTATTTAAAAATACAATGTCTTCATACCTTATTCTAGTCAATTCATTATTTCATATTTTTAAATTAAAATTACTGTTTTGGTTTTTTTAACTGTTTCTACTAAAAGCAAGTAACCTTCATTTACCTTTTCATAAAGCATTTTGATTTACTAGATAGCTGTATTATGGGTTGAAACTTCACAAAGAGCCCAGAAACCTCTTTCAAATCCATTTTCTATCGTACTCCTTGAGTGACCTGAGGGGAGGATGACAAATTGTTTTTTTAAATACGCTGCTTTCAAGGTATTTGTATTTCATAGAGTGAGGGCAGGTCTAATTTTAACTTGGTATTTCATAGTTTCACGGTCCTGCTTTATGAGTCCTCCTTCCTAATGTTTGTCTTTTTGACAAAATGAATGTAGGACACGATCTCCCACTGTTCGTATGCTTACGTGCATCTTAAAGCAAAGAATTCCTCCTTTTCTCCCCAGAACACAACAGGGAACTGTTTTGATCATTCCTTTAAACGTCTTGTAGGGCATCACGTTTCTTCATCCATAAAAATCAGATGATTTGAGTAGATGAGACGTATGATCCCCTTAAACTAAATCGGATGATCCGAAACTCATTTAGTGGAAAATGTAGTTGTTTTCCAAAGAAAGCAAGGTGTCAGGAGAACAATATTCACAATGGTCACAATAAGGTGAATGAAAGCAATACTAAAATAATGTCTAGTATTCATATACCACTTTAAAGCTGGCAAAACATTTTACATGTGCTGTCTCATTTTCCCCTTCCAACAACCCTGGAAAGGAGTTGTCCCCATTTTACAGATGAGAAACCTTGGGTAAAGAAAGGTTAAACAAGCTGCCCAAGGTCATCAGTGTATAAGGCTGGATTTGAATCTGGGTCTTCTTGTCTCCATATCTAAAACTTTATGCTGCTTAGGCAATAAACCATTAAGAAGAGAAGAGATGGTGAAACTTATTTCCCTTCTCTTGGTAGAGAAGAAGGAACCTGCAGGAGCTGAATTGCTTATATACATATATAGATATTGATATTAATACTCACACAGATTCAGATGGGATCTCTATGTTGATTTTTTTTTTTGCTTATCTGTTTTCCATGGTTACAAGGGAGGGTGCAATGGAAAGAAGTATGTATATCAGCACATGACGTTTTAAAAGACATCAATGAAACAATAAATGCTTCCCTCATAGATCCCTCTGTGGATTTCTCTGCTGTGCTTGAGTAGGATTTATGTATTCATTTTAACCCTGTAACATTAAGTGTAGGATGGTTTTATTCAGTGAAGTTGTCAAGAGTACAATGTCATTGCTACTAGAGTACTCTAACAGATCAGTTGTCTTACTAACGTGGATGTTGCTGCCATCTTGTCCATTTCCTCTCATAAGTTCTTCAAAGGGGGTCCACCCTCACTTTCTTAACTCCAGGATACCCACTATTATCTCTCATTTGCCACAAGACCGGCCTATCTTCTTTTTCAATCATATGTTTCTTCAATAACATCCTTTTCCTTCATTGTCCCCTGAGTGATTTTTTTTTTTCAGGGAGCATCTGACCTGTGATGAAATAGCACAGGAAAATCCCCTCTACTGATACAGGCTAGCTCCAGCTCTGTAATTTATAGTCTCAAAGAGAGTAGCCTAGAGTACCAAAGAGTTAAATAACCTGCCCAGGGTTCCATAAACAGTATATATAAGAGATAGGACTCCAGTGCAGTTCTCTCTGACTTCAAGGCAGACTTTGTAATCACTATTCCTCACTGCATCTCACCTCCAAGTAATGGGGCTCATTTTTAGTTCTTCAGAGACCTGGTGTATTTCATAATTTAGTAGCTGCTAAAAAGCCTAGAGCAAACAATAAACATTATTTTCAAATTGTTGTTGTTCAGTCATGTCCAATTCTTCATGACACCTTATGGAATTTTCTTGACAAAGACAGTGGAGTAGTTTGCCATTCCCTTCTCCAGCTCATTTTACAGATGAGGAAACTGAGGCAAACAAGGTGAAGTACCCAGGGTCACACAGCTAGTAAATGTGTGAGGCCAGATTTGAACTCAGGATGATGAGTCTTCCTAACTTCAGGCCAGGCACTCTCTCTATTGTGTCAGCTAGTTGCCCTTTGAAAATTATTATAAAGCCTTTAATTGTGCCATGACTGATAATATTATGTCCATCATAGGCAAGAGGAAAATTTAGTCAACAACAGAGTTTAGTGGCCACCAGGTGAAATGTAAAAGAAATTTACTTTTCTTGTTCCCCCTCTTTGTCCAGGTGACCTTGAACGACTTCCTCAGCTTGCTTCATGTTCAGTTTTAGATAATGAGGGAATTGGATGTGATAATCTCTAAGTTTACTTTAAGCTCAAAATTCTAGGATTTTGTTATTGCATTTCTTTTCTGTGTATTAATTTCAGTTTGGTCCATTAACATTTTTGTTGATTCAATAGCAGCAGAATTGTAGAGCTGAAAAGGCATTAGAAGTCATCAGTTAAAACCCTGCAAAGAGGGGCAAAGGTTTGTCAAAGTTAATGATAGTGGTCATAGGTCAGTGAAATGTTTGTCTTAATACCTTGACAAGAGGTGTCTCAAGGCTGTCTCCACAAGAGAAGGGCCCAACTAATCTCACTGAGGAAAGAAGAGCTTGTTTTCCAGCCAGTGCTCTGAATCATAACATGTCTCCTCTGTCCTTTAAACTCTGCCTGGATTTCATTGACTTATTTACCACCACTAGAGAAAGCAAACTTTCTTACTTTAATGGCCAGTTAAGACATAGAAATGGTCTACTTGATCAGCTGCATGACCTTGGTCAAAGAACTAGTCCATGTTTTTGTTTTTTTAAATCTGAATAGAGAGAGAAATGGAGTTATGATAGATGATCTTTCATTACTTCCAATCTGTAACATTCTGTGAATCATCCTAAAATCTTAAAAGACTGAAAAAATAACCACATTTTATCTGGAATCTAAGCCAGCACTGGCTCCTGAGTCTAGGTTATGGGATAGATTGGGCCTTAGTGGGCCTAGGCAGAGGACTCTCTCTCAGAGCATGGTCTTTAAACATTTGAATATATTGTTCATCACTGTATTGCTAGACCAGCATAGTCATTAAATACTAAACTTATATGACATGAGATTTATTTAAAATACATTTTACTAATGGTCTTTACTTCTTACAGGTTATTTAGTCCCCACCTCTCGGTGTGTTCTCTCCCAAGACCTTGTTTAAAAATGCTTCTCAAAAAAAAATGCTTCTTTAATCTAGCAGAAAATTCCGCCCTCCTGTCCTGATCTCAAAATCACTTCCTTTCTTCCCAAACTGTCAATACAACTTCCAGGGTCTTGAGCATCTTAGTCTTCCCCGTGCAAAACAGGCAGTCCAAGCCTTGTGGGAACAACTCTCACATGTTTGAGTGAAAAGAAGGAAAGGAGTTTGTGGTTGTGAGTCATCCTTAGCTGTCTGAATGTTCCCAGTAAATCATCATGTCTAAAACATTTCCCCTTGTCATACAGTCCAGATTTAGGCAGTCTACCCAACAGACATGGTTCATAGTTTCATAATTTTTTTTATCTTCTTGGGCAGAGTACATTCATGTAGTGGCTGAAGACCCATGTTTATATCTCCATGGTTGTGAAATCTAGGCTTCAACTATGTCAAAACATTGCCATAATTACCTTTATTTGACAAGTGCTGATTAAGTACTTACTCTGCACAAGGCACTGCTGTTTTCTGCCTTCTTGGAATACAGAGTTTCATAAAGGAGATAAGTAAAAATAGTTGACCCTTATTATATACTTACTTTGTGCAAAATACTAAAAAATGCCTAATGCTCAAGTAAACTGTACTGTGCAAAGTTTGAAGAGCATTAAAGAAACTTCATGGAGGACATAAAATACATGGGAGGTGGGTGTTAATGGACAAAGATGGGAGTAGGAGGGCATTTCAGGCATAGAATACAATCTGATCAAAGGCAGGAGCATGGAAACTCAACATCATATGACTGATTATTTAGAGTGTATGGAGTGGGATTATATGAAAAAATCCTGAACTGGTCAGGTGGTCCTACATTGTAGAGAGGGCATTGAACCACAGGCAAGGAGGTTCCACCTTTATGTGGTAGACTACAGGAACCAGACTGATACATAAGAATTATTCTGGCAACAAGGAGAAGCATGATTTGGAAGAGGAAAGAGAAAGTGGAAGCAAGAAAGCCTGTAAGGATGGTCATAGGTTCATTGAACCAGTGTAACTCAATAAGTAGTCTCCAGGGCCCTGTAGGTCACACCCTTAGAAAACTGAGGTAGGTATCTTTCAGAGGTGAGATTTAATCCAAGTCCTGTGATTCTAAGTTCAGTTATTTTTCCACTATTTAGGCAGATGGTAATGAGGTTTTGTAAACATGATGGTGTCTGTGGAAATGGAGATGAAAAGCTAGATGGGAAAGAGATAGTGGCAAGAGAATCAGCAAGACTTTATAACCAATTGGTTAGGAGAAATGAAGAACAAGCCACAAGCTGCTAGCATGAAACAGATGACCACTATGCCTGTGGCCTTGGAGAAATTATTGAACCTTCCTGGGCCTCCGTTTTCTCATCAGTAAAATGAAGCAGGTCAGACGACATGACCTGAGAGGTCCCTTCCATCTCTATCCATGATTCTATGAGACTTAGATCAATGGAGGTGCTATGCCTAGTTTTATCTATTTTACTATACCTAGTAAAATCAGAAACAGGGAAGCTACTGATTTCTTTTTGGACATAATTTTATTTGAGATGCTGGTGACACATGCCTGTGGGGATGTCGTTTTGTAACCTCCAACAGATCTGGACCTCAGAAAAGACAGCAGGACTGGAGGTAGAGATTAAAGAGGCCTCTGTGTAGAGGAAGTTATTGAATCCAAAGAAAGGAAATGGGATTGACAAGGGAAAGAGCCTGGAGAGAGACTATATAGAGAACCAAGGCAAGTTCTTTGAACAGTACCCACATGAAGGAGTCAGGAAGAAGATGAGCAGTCAGGGAGGTAGGAGAACAGTCAAGAGATTATTAAAAGAAGTGACATTTGCATGCCACCATGAGGTTTGACAGAGCACTTGACATACGTTATTCTATTTGTGCATCACAATGCCCTTGTAAAATACTCCACATTTTGTTATGGCCAGTTGATAGATGAAGCTGAGAAAGAGGTTGAGTGACTTGCTCATAGTTATACAGCTAATGAGTGTCAGAGAGGATTGAACTTGGGTCTTCCTGACTCCCAATTCCACCTTTCCATCCACACTACCACACTTAAAAGTGTCCCCAGAACCAAATGAGCAGAGTTTTTCTAGTGAGGGGAGTGTGGTCAGCAACATAAAAGAGGCAGAGAAATTAAGAAACATGAGAACTGGGGACAGGCCACATTCTGCATGGAACTGAGAAAGTCTTGGTGGCATTCCAGAGAGCGCTTTCAGTAGAATGGTCAACGTTGGAGCTGGATGCAAAGGGGATGAGAGAGTTAGTGGTGGAGAAGTACAAGTATAGTTTTTATGCTCTTTTCCCCAAAGCTTAACCATGAAGAAGCAGAGAAAAATGAAGTCATGGGAAGGCTTTCTATTTTTTGAAGGATCAGGGATATCCAAAGACAGTTTCACTGAAAGAGAGATTGGAGGTATGAGAAAGGGTCTGCCTGCTGGAGCCAGGGTCCTTAGGGAGTATGAATAGGAAAGAAAAGATCAGAGGTCCAAGTAGGGATTGTCCTTAAGAAGGAGTATGAATATCTCTTTCTCAGGTGACCAAAGGAAAGGAAGAAAGAAAGGGTGATGATGCCAAGAATGCTGTTCTTCCATCAGAGGAAATTGAGGAGTGCTCAGACAGAGAGACTGAGGAGCGATCAGACAGAGAAGAAGGAATGTCAAGGGAGGAGAGGGAAGTCCAAAGTGTCACATGCTACAGAGTGGTCCAAAAGGAAGAGGACTGAGAAAAGACCACCAGATTTGCCCATTAAGAGCTCATTGATCACTTTGGAGAGAGCAATTTCAGTTGAGTGATAAAGTTAGGGTTTTTTTTAAAACCCATATGAGACGTTGCATTTTTCTGTAATGAATTTCATCTTACTAAATGCAACCCATTCAGTTAAGTTCTTTTTTGAAGCATGACTCTGTTAACCAGTGTGTCTTCTATTCCTTTATTCAAGTTATTAGTGAAAATGTTAAGCAGTCGAGGGCCAAGGATGCATCTCTGTAGCTTTTCAGTAGAGACCTCCTGCTAAGTTAACATCAGACTACTAGTCACTGCTCTTTGAGTCAAGCAATTCAATTAGTACTGAATACATTTAGTTGTATTGTCATGTAATCTGTATGTCCCCTTCTTATTTATGTACTTGTCTCAAGCTCCCTACCTATATTACAAACTCCCATCAGGACAAGAATGGCATTAGGTGCCCACTACATACAGTGCCTTACACAAAGTCAGCACTCAAAAATCATTCAATAGGATGTCATACCAAGCTTAACCCTAAAGAAGAAATAAGAAAATATACTTTCCTCCAGCCTTTTTCTTAAGCTCCCACTTAATGATATTTGATTTTTTTCTAATCATACATAAAGATAGTTTTCAACATTCGTTTTTATAAGATTTTGAGTTCCAAATTTTTCTCCCTTCTTTTCCCCTCCCCAAAACAGCATGCAATCTGATAAAGACTGTATGTCTACAGTCATGTTAGACATACTTCCACATTAGTCATATTGTAAAAAAGAATCAGAACAAACAGGACAAAACCATGAGAAAGAAAAAAAAGTTGAAAATAGCATGCTTCAAGCTGCATTCAGACTCCATAGTTCTTTTTCTGGAGGTGGATAGATAATATTTTCCATCATGTCTTATTTTTTTATTTCTTTCAGTTTCCCTTTCTTTTTTAATTTATTTATTTATTTTAAGTTTTCAACATTCATTTCCACAAAATTTTGAGTTCCAAATTTTGTCCCCATCTCTACCCTCCCCCCATCCCAAAACGCTGAACTTTCTGATTACCCCTACCACCAATCTGCCCTCCCTTCTAACATCCCTCCCTTCCCTTATGCCCATCTTCTCTTTTGTCCTGTAGGGCAAGATAAATTTCTGTACCCCATTTTTCTTATTTCCCAGTTATATGTGAGAAAACTACTCAACATTTGTTCCTAAAAGTTTGAGTTCCAACTTGTCTTCTTTCCTCCATCCCCACCCATCCCCATTGAGAAGGCAAGCAATTCAGTATAGGCTATATATGTGTAGTTTTGCAAATGATTTCCATAATAGTCATGTTGTGTAAGACTAACTATATTTCCCTCCAATCTATCCTGCCTCTCATTTCTTCTATTCTCTCTTTTGACCTTGTGCCTCCCCAGGAGTGTTTACTTCTAATTACTCTTTCCTCCTATTTGCCCTCCCTTTCATCATCCCCCCTACCCTGCTTATCCCCTTCTCCCCTACTTTCCTGTGTTGTAAGATAGGTGTTCATACCAAATTGAGTGTGTATTTTGTTCCTTCCTTGAGCCAAATGTGATGAGAGTAAGGTTAACTTTTTCCCTCTCACCTCCCCCCTTTTCCCCTCCATTGAAAAGGCTTTTCCTTGCCTCTTTTATGAGAGATAATTTGCCCCTTTCCATTTCTCCCTTTCACCTCCCAGTATATTCCTCTCTCACCCCTTAATTTTATTAGATATGATCCCTTCCTATTCAACTCATCCTGTGCTCTCTGTCTCTGTGTGTGTATGTGTGTGTGTGTGTGTGTGTGTGTGTGTGTGTGTGTGTGTAATCCTTCCAACTACCCAGATGCTGAGAAAAGTTTCAAGAGTTACAAATATTGTCTTTCCATGTAGAAATGTAAACAGTTCAACTTTATTAAGTCCCT
>JAQQSK010011917.1:0-12083 GCA_028658325.1 Potorous gilbertii
TTAATCAATTAATGACTGAATCAGTCAGTTGAAAACAAGACTGTGAGTTTAAAACTACTGAAAGAGTATTGTCTTGTTATGCACCCTTGAGAATACTGCTAAGTTTTATCTTTCCTCATTCATAAAAATGGTAATCAAAATGGCCTAAAGAAATTTTTAAGGAAGAACTAATGAATTATTCAAAAGTATTGTGAATATTTAGAAATTGTAGAGGTACGATTTTTCTAGTAGTTTATTAGACAGGTTAGTCTTGCATATATATATATATATATATATGTGCCTACACACTGTTAAATGCTTTTTTCCTATTCATTAATGGTTTTCCAAAAAATCTACTCTACATTCAATTTTAATTATGCTCTGAAAGTAAAGATGAAACCTTCTCAAAATTTCCTTGGGGGAAGTAATGTGTTTTTTTCTTCTTCTTTCATTTCTCATTAAGGATACAGGAATAAATATGGATGCTTTCTGAAAGACACAAATTTACTTGCTCAGTAAGTGGCTGCTATAATAGAAGGATAATCTGTCACTCTTAGCAACCTATATTTGACAGCATGTAGGCAATCAAAATTCCATCTGAAAGGGGAACTAGTGATGCTAAGACCTTGGGAAAATGGTTTTTTTTAATTAAACAAGATGTTTTTAACACTTTAGTGAGCAGAAAACATGCATTGAAATAGCAAGTATTTATTCTTGGAAGCTTTTTTTTCCACATAAAAAATGGTTTTAACCCAAATAAGGTCATATAAACAGGCAAATGTGAAGAATTAGAGAATGATTTTATTCATGCTAAAGTATTTTTGTTACAAAAAAGAATTTTATTTTTCCATCAAATGACTGTAAAGAGATAAACCATCTTAACTTTTCAGTATACAACAGAATTTTTTAGGTCCCAAAATTGTGAAAAATCAGTGAACAGTGAAATAGTTTCATATCTTTCCACTGGACTGTTTGAATAGCCACACTACATGACACATCAAAATGTCAATAGCTTTCTGGTTATAACACAAACAGATACGAAAAGGTAAATACCACAGTGCCCTCTACTGACATTTTTAAAAACTCTAAATCATTTGCAATGATTTTTAGTTTGGGTCTATCTGAAACAATATCCTGAACTATATGTAACACGTATCAAATGAAAAGAAAAAAATAAAGTGCTTTTTCTAACTGTTTTACATAATCAAAAAGGATCAGTTTTTAAAATAATAACTTTAATGTCTGGGAAAAGTGGGGATAAAAATTTGGCTACATCATCAATATCTGTTTGGTTCTGGGATAACAGTCAAAGGCATCATTATAGTCAAGAAAACCCATTCATTACTACCTTAATGCACTAGGGCAAGTAGAAAGTGCCTTGACCCTCAAAGAACGGAGAGCCTAAACACTTCGATACTTAATTTCTCTACATTCCACCCACTTTACCAGAAATAAGGTAACTGAATGTAACTACAAATATTAATTTTATTTTCTCAAATTCACCACATAGAATATGCACAGACATGCATCCCAAGATGATTTATTATTTTTTGAAGTCAACTAGGTAAAAAAAAGAAAAAAAGAACATCAAAGTAAAAATTCACAAATAAACACAGAGTTCTAGGAATGCGGATAAATTTTCAGTTTGAATATGACCCATATACATGGGAGGGACAAGTGAAAATAATATGTTCTATGTTAAGTCAAAACTAGAGAGGCTTTTCCAGAAGGAAGGGCATCTCCATGAAGACAGGAGACAATTTTAGGTGAAGAGAATTTGCTTGGAAAGGCAAAAGCATTCCTAAAATAGTATTTTTCCTAAAACAGAAAAACTGGAATGTTCTCATTCATAAAAATGCCACATCCATTCCTTGGATGGCAAGGGCCCCTTTTCAGTAAGACAAATATCTTAAAGAGTGTGTCTAAATGACCTTGAGGGAGCCAAGGACAAAACAACATGCCATCCAGAGTTAACTATACAAACGATTATCTACTAGACTGGGCCCCAAGCGCAGGTTCAGTAGTTTATCTGTCAAAAGAGCTCAAGGGACTAGTCAATCAATCAAAAAGCCAGAAAATATGCCAGGAAAAATATCTTAAATCCTTACTACCATAGCAAGCACTCTGTTCTCCTCACACAGTTACCAATTAACCTTTCACATTTTAAAGAATAGTAATAACCCATATTTACAATATTAATAGATAAGGTTCACAAAGTAAATAATGCAAGTGTTACTATCCCCATTTTACAGCTGAGAGATCTGAGGCTCAGAAAGGTTATTTTCTTGCCCACGGCCATTCAGCTTTTAATGTTTAAGTCAGAATTCAATCCCAGGTCTTTCCTGGCTCCAAATTCATAGTTCTTTCCATCATCTCATACTATGTCTCTAAAATATCATGCTCAGAAGAAATCTTTTAAGGCTGCAGTTTATCCCAAGTGTTTCCCTTATTAAAAGTGTCTTACAGGAAAATACATCATGAGCACCTGGAGCCAAGATGGTGAAGCAGCAGGAAAAAGTACAATAAAATTCCTCCAAACTGATCTAGAAAATAAACCAGACTGAAACCTGATGGGGAAATCCAAGAAAAAGTCACAGTGAGTAACTTTCCAGTCTTTCCAGTCCAAGGTCAGCATAGGAAAACAAATTAGACACTGAAGAAGTGGTCTGGCTGGGAACACAGAACAGAGGACTGCAACACATGGGGAAAGGCTCTGCACTAGGGTAGAAGGAGGTTCCAGGCCCATACCAGGACACTGTACTATATATGGATATGAAATGGCACGCCATTTGGCAGCTTTGTTGTCACTACCCACGTCAGTATCACAGATTTCAGGGTGGATAGAAGAAAGGTTATACAATTGAGGTAGTGCTCCAGGAAAGGAGTGGTAGTGGGTACTGGGCTGGCTTGTTAGCAAGTTTGTAAGGAAGCAGTAGGGATGTGGCTTGGATTCCAAGAGTACGGCAGGGTGTCGGTTCTGGCCCCTGGCCCAATCTAAAACCTGCAGAAGAAACAAGAACCAAAGCAGGAATCCCAGACCAAACAGGAGTCAACAGTTCTGTTACTCTGAACCAGCAGTCTAAATAGCTGACAATGACTGAGTCCAACCATCTTCTACTACTGATCAAACCCAAATCCAGGTCAGGAATTTGCAGGGCTCAGACCAGAAAGACAGCAATTAAACTCTGCACTGAATCAGACCACTTTGTAAACCCTGAGTCCTTTCAGCTCCCAAGCCTTAGATGTCTCTGAAGTCCTGGAATGATACAATACTCAGTAGCCAAGAAAGCAACAGGACCAGCCTTACCTTGAGAAGTGGTCTGAACCTTGTCCTAATGTCATGTCTAAAGACTGAGACTAAAAGAGTGAGCAAACAAACAAAAAGCCCAACATCCACCCCAAAAAACATAACTAGTGAAAGAGACACTCAGTAATTTGGAACTATGTCCAAAGGGCTATAAAACCATGCATATGCCACTTGACCAAGCAATACCACTTCTAGGTATGTATTCCAACAAGATAAAAAACAAAAAGGAAAAGGACCTATGTGCACAAAAAATATTTATATAGACACTCTTTTAGTGGCGGCAAAAAATTGGAAATGGAGGGGATGCCCATAAATAGGGGAATGGCTGAACAAGTTGCTGTATATGACAGTGATAGAATACTACCATGCTTTAAAAAATGATGAGCAAGATACTCTCAAAAAAAAACTGAAAAACTTCAACGAACTGATGCAAAGTGAAATGAGCAGAACTAGAACATTGTACACAGGTACAGCAATACTGTATGATGATCTACCATGAATAACTTAGCTACTCTCAGTAATACAATGACCCAAGACAATTCTGTAGGACTTACGATGAAAGGTGCTGTTCGTCTCCACAGACTGGTACAGTCTGAACGAAGATCGAAGATATTTTTTCTTTACTTTCTTTATTTTTCTTGGGGGGTTTTTGTCTGTGTTTTCTTTCCCAGAATGACTTACATAGAAATTTGTTTTGCAAAGCTACACATGTATAACTACATCAAATTGCTTGCCTTTTCAATTGGTGATAAGGGGAGGGGAGAAAACTTGGAACTCAAAATTTGGGGAAAAAAAGGAATGTTAAAGTTGTTTTTGCATGTAATCGTGGAAAATAAAATATTAAATAAGATGAAAACAGGGAAGATCAGGACATAAACTTCAAAAAAGAGAATGACCCCAAAACATCTACAAGCAAAGTCTTAAAGAGTAACACTACTTGGGCATAAGTTCAACCAGAATTCCTGGAAGAGATGAAGCAAGCATTTTTTAAAAAGTAAATTTTATAAATGAAATTAAAGTTCTAGAGGAAAAAATTTATGAGAGTTATGGAAAAAAGAATTGGAAAGGTAATTAACAATTTGCAAATAAGAGGTACAAAACCTTGCCCAAGTAAAAAACTTCTTAAAATTTGGAATGGATCAAACAGAAGACAATGACTCCAAGAGACAACAAAAAATATAAAAATAAAGTCAAAAAACTGAAAAAAATTAAAGAAAACACAAGGTATCTATCTCACAGCAAAAAGAAATGACCTGGAAAACAGAGAAAAAAATTAAGTCTACCTGAATTCCATTATTAAAATAACGGCTGGAACATCATATTTTAAGGCAGTTTAAAAGAAAACCAAAGGACAAAGTAGAAATTGATAGGATCTACCCCAAAACAATACTCCCAGAAACATTCTAGTTAAAGTCCAGAGCTTACAAGTCAAAGAAAAAAAAATACTTCAAGTAGCTGGAAAAAATTCAAGTACTAAAGAACCACAGTCAGGATCACACAAAATTTAGCAGTTAACACTATAAAGTAGCAAACAGATTGGAAAACAATATTCCAGAAGGCAAAAGTATAAGTTTATAGCAAAAAATAACAGCCAGCAAAACTGAGTATAATCCTGCAGGAGGAAAATGGAACTTTGATAAAACAGAGGACTTCTAAGAACTCCTGATGAAAAGACCAAAGCTGCATAGAAACATTGAAGTTCAAACACAGGAGTTGATTAAAAAAACATAAAAACAGTAAACACAAATAAACAATCACAAGAATGAATTTTTTAAATTCAGATACAAATCGCATGTATTTGCTTGTATTTATCTCACAATCAGGATTCACAAATAAACATATATAAAACAAGGAGGAAGATATAGGGAGGGAGAAACAGCTGACACCTGAATGTCACTCTCAAATGAACTGGTCCAAAGAGAAAAGAATACACACATACACACACACATACACACACACACACACACACACACACACACACACACACACACACACACACACACACAGCCTGTACAGAAATACATTTCTCTAAACAAGGAAATAGAAGGAGAAAGGAAGAAAAGGAGAAAGAGGAATTATAGAGAGGCATTAATCCCAAACAAAATAAACTCTAAGGATATACAAAAATATTTGTAATTCTTTTTAGGGTAACAAAGAATGTGAATCTAAAGGAATAACCCAAAATTACGAAATAACTGAAAAAGTTATAGTATGTAAATGTGATAGAATATTGTTGTACTATAAGGAATGATGAAGGGGATGGTTTTAGAGAAACCTGAAAAGATTTATATGAATGGATAAAAGTGAAGTGAACAGAACCAGGAAAACAAATTATACAATACGGTAAAGACTAAAATTATGGTAAAGACAAACAATTTTGAAAGAACTGAGAACTGTGGTCCCCATTAGTGACCAACAATAATTCTAAAGGTTAAAAATAAAAAATTCTAGCTACCTCCTGATAAAAAGACAAAGAGCTAAGAGTACAGAATTAGATATATATTTTGGGGCATCGTCAATATACAAATACATTTTGCTTGATTATACATTTTATAACAAATATTTTTGCTTTATTCTCATTTTTTTAGGGGGAGGGGTGTTGGGTGGAATGAGAGTGGATGGTTGCTGATTGAAAAATAGGTATTTCAGGTTAGGGAACATGTTCTTAGAGGAACTCCTTACTCTGCTTTGATTTTCTATTTTTCAGCCTCCCACCTCTTTCACCTCATCTACCACAATGACATTCTTCTCCTATCCTATAAGCTTCCTCTCACTTTCCAAAGTTTTTACATTTATAAAACCAAACCAGAGGAAGGCCACAGAGAGTAGTCAAGAATGATAAATAACGTAGACCATGGGGAGAAGATACATCTTTAGAAAATGTGTTCTTAAAATTTGTATAAATCAAAGCACGTGTATAAGTCCCTACACACACACACACACACACACACACACACACACACACACACACACACACAAGCACACTGGGGTGGTAGCACTGAAAAACCAGGGAAAGCTGGGCTTGCCATACTATCTACGAAAGACAGAAAAAAGATCAATTAAACATGAAGGTATACACATACGTATACATACATATATCCTTTCAAAATCAACCTAAATAAAAATGAGGAAAGCAAAGTATACAACAAATAAATCTAGAAATAAATCAGTTAAGTCCCAGAAACAATCAGTCACATAAACATTTATTAAGCTCCTATGTGCCAGGCACTGGGCTAAATGTTGGGTATACCAGAAAAAGAGGCAATTCCTGATCTCAAGGAGTTCACAGTCTAACGGAGATAACACACAAACAATTGTGTAAAAACAAACCACATGCAGAATAAATTTGAGATAATCCACAGGAAAAAAAAGCACAAAAATTAAGGGAGGAGTAGTGCAAGTAAACAAAGAAATAATGAAAAATATCCAAAGAGATACACAAAACATTTGAAAAAAAAATCATGAACATATGAGATTAAAGAAAGCAAAATTACAAGAGCAAATCAAGTGAAAATTAAAAAATACTGAGAAAGATCATGAGGAAATGAAACAAAACCTGAAAAAAATTACAATAAAAACAACTTCACAAAGAAAAACAACTAAGAAATACTAAAGAACCATGATCAATGAAATGACCACACACAACTGCAAAGAACTAGTACTCAAACATTCTATGAGTCTACATATATATGTATGTATGTACACAAATATGACATTGACATATACATAGTTGGTAAGCAAGTTTAGTTGTTTGTATTGAAGTTTTAATAAAACACTTTTAAGGCAAAAAAAATGAAGAGAAGCAAATGAAAGGTCAGAGATTCAAAAGCTTCTATCACTGATGAATGAGAAGTTCAATTTCAAGAAACTTATATACATATTAATATAAGACAATATAATTTTGTTTAGAGTGATTTTGCATTTGGATTAATAGAAATAATACGGGTAAAAAATAAATGTTCCCATTTAATAGAATGATTGAAGAAAGAACAAACAATAATTTTTAATACAAACTATAAATGGACTCTCCAATAAAATTACAATGTGTCAAAGAATAAATTAAAAATCAGAACTCAACAATATCCTGTTTACGTAAATCATGTCAATTCAGAAAGATCTCAAAAGATTAAAAAGTAAAGGATGATCTAAAATTTGTCAAAGAGGTACTAATAAATAAAACAGATTTCAAAACATAAAACATCAAAAGAGATAAAAACAAGGTCTTTATATTATTCTGAAAGGCTTGATACTATACATCAGTTTTAAACATGTATCAAACTAATAATTCTACAGCAAAATTAATGCAGGAAAGTCTCGATTTTATAAAAAGTAAACACAGGAGATTTGTAAACCCTAAAATCAGAATGATATAAATCTAACAAAAAGATAATAAATGACAGCACTAAACTAACAATTAAACAAACGAAATCTAAAAGCTATGTGAAAAGAACTTAATGGAAAAATCAAAGTGTTCATGAAACAATTCAAAAGTCAATCTTACATGCCAGGTCACAATTGTTTATCCTTCATCTTTGACAAGGACCAATGATTTCCTGAGTAATGTCCTGACTTGCCTGTGAGTTGGATTTAAGTGAGGCAGAGCTGTGGAATGTCATCAGTCTCACTCTCTCTTCCTGAGTCATCAAAGTCCAGCAGCAGGATAAAAGTCAAGACAACTGAAAAGGATCCAGGATGCGGTGGACGACCTTGGTAACTTCAATGCAGAGCCTGTTTCACCTGTTCTCATGGCCACTGGAACAAACTGTTCTCATCGGCTCATTCAGCCAGGGCAAGTCTTCACATACTTGAGATAGACATCTCCCTAAATCACCAACTTGTTTCTACATAATTCCAGTTATCCCATTATAAAGCCTGCAGAGGATAGTAGCAACAAGGAAATTTTAAAGCCAAGGTATAAATGTTTAAATGGAAAACCCTTGCCACATACACTATGTTGGTGTTTATTTGAAAATAAACCAATATACAATCAATCCTCAATATTTGCATATTTAATGTTCGCAACTTAAAAGTATTTGCATGATTTTATTACTAACCTCATTTTCACTTTCACATTGGCAACCATACATTTGAGGATATTCTCAGTAGAGAAAAGACAGGCACAATGCACAAAATGAATGGAGTATTTGATATTCTACTAGGAGCTTCACACGTCTTGTTTATCCCATCATTGTGAAATTAACTGGGTGACCTCTGGCCATGAAAATTTACCTTCCCTTGGAGAGGAGAAGGAAAGGGAGAGGGAGACAGAAGGGAGAAGATGAGGCAAGTTACCCAGCTAGCGAGGTCCTTGACTCAGGCAGCTCAGAATACTCACAGGTTGTGTTCATCCTTCATTTTTGAGGATGACTATGACATCAGAGAAGTGATGACATGACTTGCACTTCACTATTTTGAGTGAGGGAGGGCTATGCAAGGTCACCAGCCTCACTTTCTCCTCCTGAGCCATCTGGGTCCAGTGACCAGACATTCATAATATTGGTGATCTTAACATTCTTCTTTACCCTATGTATCCAAAACGCTGTCAAATATTGCTATTTCTTACCTCCACAACACTTCTCCAATCTGACTCCTTGCCATTCATATAGCTACCATCTTAGGTCAAGCACTCATCTCCTCTTGCCTAAATTATTTCGTCTCCTCATTGCTCTCTCTGACTTGTCTCTTTACTTTTCAGTTCTTTTTCCATACTATTACCAAAATTATTTTCCTGAAGTGTATATCTAATCATGTCATCCATCCGCTCAATAAGCTCCTTTTTGTCTCCAGAATGAAATAAAACCTTCTGTTTAGTTTTTAAAGCCCTTCATCACCTTGCCCTAATCTATCTTTCCAGATTCAACATAGCTTATTCTTCATCCTCCACTGTGATCCAGCCAAATGGGCCTTTTGTCCACCTCTCACAACACACTAACTCCTCTCTTTGTACCTTTATACTTCATCTCCTGGGCCTAGACCATATTCTCTCCTCACAGAATATATCTCTTCCTCCAAGTCACAACTCAAGCATGACCTTCAACACGACACCTTTCCTGACTGTTCTCTTTAGTATCTATAGCCCCGCCTTCTCAAACTCTCTTGAATTTAACTACTTTGTATACTTCCTCTGTATTTATTCTGTATATGCTGATATTCTTTTCTTGCTATCTCTTTCATTAGAATATAAGATCCTTATAAGTAGAGATTATTGACTTCTATGTGTACCCCTAGCCTACTGCATGGCACACAGTAGGTGATAAATACTTGTTGATTGTTGATTAGTGGTATTAGCCCATATGACCCTGGTTTTAACACTCTCCATAGTACTGGGTAACTAACTTCCTACAATTTCATACAACTAATGCCAGAGGTGGGATTCCAATCAGGCCTCATGGGTCCATTTTTTCCACTATACCACTCACTCCCTCTCAGTGGGTGTGGTCTGCATCCTCCATTATAAAATAAAATGTGAATTCAAGGACAGTGGCTTGTTTTCTTTTGTGTCTCCCAGAGGATCCCGGGCTTACATTATAGTGGGTGCTCAGGAAACAAGAGTTAGGAGTTAAATAGTTCTTAAGGGAACATGGCAAAAACCTTCTTAGGTTAACTGGCTAGAAATCTTTCTTTTTTCTTTTTCTTTCTTTCTTTCTTTATTTCTCGACGTTCCCCAAACCTTAAACTCAGCACACTCTGAAGCTGAGAGACTGGACAACAATAAGTCCCTGCTCAGGCTCCTTTTAATGGCTGGCTTAAAGTGATTATCAATACTAACAGTTTCTCTTTCCCTCCCAGCTTGATTTAGTAATATTTTTTATTTTGCTCATTAAACAGGCCATTCCCTGACTACTTCTTTATTTTTTTTAATTTACTTATTTAATTTTAGTTTTTGACATTCATTTCCACAAGATTGAGTTCCAAATTTTTGCTCCATCTCTCCCCTCTCCCCCCACCCCAAGACACCATGCATTCTGATTACCCCTTTCCCCAATCTGCCCTTCCTTCTATCACACTCCACCCTTCCTTTATCCCCATCTTCTCTTTTCTTCTAGGGCAAGATAGATTTCTATACCCCATTACCTGTATTTCTTATTTCTCAGTTGCATGCAAAAACAATTCTCAACATTCATTCCTAAAACTTTGAATTCCAACTTCTCTCCCCTCCTCCCTCCTCACCCATCCCCACTGAGAAGGCAGGCAATTCAATATAAGCTATACAAATGTAGTTATACAAAAGACTTCTGTAATAGTCATGTTGTGAAAGACTAACTATATTTCCTTCCATCATATGCTGCCTCTCATTTATTCTATTCTCTCTTTTGACCTGGTCCCTCCTCAAAAGTGTTTACTTCTAATTATTCCCTCCTCCCATTTGTCCCCATACCCCACTTATACCCTTTTCCCCTACTCTAGTGTGAGATAGATTTTCACACCAAATTGAGTGTGCATGCTATTCTCTCCTTAAGCCAAATGTGATGAGAGTAAGCTTCACTTTTTCTGTCTCACCTCCCCTTTTCCCCTCTATTGAAAGAGCTTTTTCTTGCCTCTTTCATTTTGCCCCATTCCATTTCTCCCTTTCTCCTCCCAATACATTCCTCTCTCATCCTTTAATTTTATTTTTTCATATGTCATCCCTTCCTATTCAACTTACCCTTTGCCCTCTGCTATATGTTTATAATCCCTCCAATTACCCAAATATTAAGTCTCAATAGTTACAAATATATCTTTCCACGTAGGAATGTAAACAGTCCAACTTTATTAAGTCCCTTATGATTTCTCTTTCCTGTTTACCTTTTCATGCTTCCCTTGATTTTTGTGTTTGAAAGTCAAGTTTTCTATTCAGCCCTGATCTTTTCATCAATAACACTTCAAAGTCCTCTATTTCATTGAATGACTTTTTTTTCACCTGAAGTAATATATTCATTTTTGCTGGGTAGGTGATTCTTGGTTTTAATCCTAGTTTCTTGAACTTCTGGAATATCATATTACAAGCTCTTTGATCCCTTAGTGTAGAAGCTGCTAGATCTTGTTTTATCCTGATTGTATTTCCACAATACGGAAATTTGTTTCTTTCTGGTTGCTTGCAATATTTTCTCCTTGACCTGGGAACTCTGGAATTTGGCTACAATATTCCTAGGAGGTTTTTTTTTTCAGATATCTTTCAAAAGGTGATCAGTAGATTCTTTCAATATTTATTTTACCCTCTGGTTCTAGAATATCAGGGCAGTTTTTCTTGATAATTTCATGGAAGATGACATCTAGTTGCTTTTTTTGATCATGACTTTCAGGTACTCATAATTTTAAAATTGTCTCTCCTGGATCTATTTTCCAGGTCAGTTGTTTCCCAATGAGATATTTCATATTGTATTCTATTTTTTCATTCTTTTGGTTTTGTTTTGTAATGTCTTGGTTTCTCTTAAAATCATTAGCCTCCATTTGCTCTCTTCTAATTTTTAAAGAATTGTTTTCTTTAGTGAACTTTTGAACCTCCTTTTCCATTTGGCTAATTCTGCTTTTTAAAGCATTCATGGCTTTTTTGCCATTTGAGTTAGTCTATTTTTAAAGGTGTTATTTTCTTCAGCATTTTTTTGTGTGTCTCCTTCAGCAAGCTGTTGACTCAATTTTCATAATTTTCTTACATTGCTCTCATTTCTCTTCCCAATTTTTCCTCCATCTGTCTTATCTGATTTTCAAAATCCTTTTTGAGCTCTTCCATGGTGTGAGACCACTGCATATTTTTTGGACATTTTGGATGTAGAAGCTTTGAATTTTATGTCTTCCTCTAGTGGTAAGCTTTGTTCTT
>JAQQSK010011918.1:0-12083 GCA_028658325.1 Potorous gilbertii
GATATCTATTTCAGATGTTTGGGATACAGAATTCCCTGATGGTAAGCACTGTTCTTCCTCATCAGAGAGGAAGCTTGGAATCATTTTTTCACCAAGAAAATAACCTTCTATGGTCTTATTTTATTTCCCCTTTTGTGAGCATTTTCCCAGCCAGTTACTTGACTTCTGAGAGTCCTCTCCACCCCTGGCCTAGATCCTCCCAGCTAGTGCTTGGGGTCTGAGATTCAAATGCTGCTCCCCAGCCTCAGGGCTTTTGACGACAGGCCTGGCTGCTATTCAATGGGAGCTTATGAGCTGGTGCTCAGGTGGGAGCAGGGCTGCCTCCCAGTCTCAGTTCCCTCAGGGGGTTTATGCAGAGACCTTCTGTAATGGAGCTTCTGGTGAGCTCCTGCCTGCTCTGGGAGCCTCTGGCCACCTGCTGCCTCTGCTGCTGCCTCTGCCTCTGCTGCTGCCTCCCGAGGGGGCCTGAGTCATGGAGACACCCTGCTCCCCTCTCAGCCTGTCTCTCTCACTGACCTGTGCGTCTGTGGGTGGAGGGACCTTCGTGGCCGCTGGAGATTCTGTCCCTGAAGCCTGCTTGGCTCTGCTCCCTCCTCTCAGTGCTGCGCAGGCAGCCAGGACAGGGCTGGGCTCCACAGGGCAGGGTAGGGCTCCGCTCCCATCCAGGGCGTGATGGATCTTTGGAATCGGTTTTTCAGGGCTCTCTGGAACGGAAATCTCCTTCACTGTGTTGCTGCGCAGCTTCCACTGTTCCAGAATTTGTTGGGAGTTCTTTTTAGAGGAAATCCGTGGGCTGTGTGTTCGGAGCTACCAAATGTGTGTCTTTCTACTCCGCCATCTTGGCTCCACTCCATTTCTTCAATTTCTTGTAGTCATTGCATATAATTGCATGAAGTTTGCTTCTACCTTTTTATGCATATAATTTTTCTGCTTCTCCCTTTCCTTTGTAATGCTTATTTATGTCTCCCTAAGCTTCTCTAGGCTTATCATAGTCATCATTTTTTTTAACAAAGCAGTTATATTTAATTACATTCCCATAATTAATTTAGCTCTTTCCCAGCTGATAGACATCTTTGTTTCCAGTTTTTGCTGTTATAAAGTTAAAATCAACACATTTTGTAAATAATGATTGTTGGTTCTGATGCCAAAAGATTTTAGTTCATATCCCATTTTGCCACTGACTATGTGTATGACTGTCAGGAAGTCATTTAACCTTCTGTCTCTCAGTTTCCTCTGTAAAATGATTGGCTTAGTCTAAATGTCTTCTGAGGTCCCTTCTAGCTCTAAATTGTTGATGCCATGAGCCTATCCCCACACAATCAAAAAGTAAATTTGCATGAAAGAAAAATATGAAAAATATCTGAAGAGGAATAAGCATTGCTATTTTATCTTCCTCCAGTGTCTAGCATGACACATAATATATAAGGACAAAATTCTGAAAAAAGGTAATATAGGAAATCAAAGAAAAAAGTAAATCCACTTAAAACCCAGTAGGTGGCAGCAGAGACCTGCTCTAGAAAAATAAAGACAACCAGTATGTTCCAATGTAGAGGGATATGAAAGAAGACACAGAACCTCAATGTTGAAAGTAATCTCGGAGGTCATTTTGTTCAATTTATAGCTGATGGAGAATACTTTTTAAAAAAATCCCCCAAATGGTCATACTGCCTTTATCATGAGGTTGTCTAATGGGGGAGGGGAGGAGCTATTATGTACCAAAACCTCTCATTCCAGTTTTGGGTAGCTCTAATTAGTCAAATGTTTTTCCTCACAATTAATATTAATCAACATCACTTCTCCTGTTTTTAGTCTCTAGAAAAATACAGATCAAGTATAATTCCCCTTCTACATCTTAGTCCTTTAAATATTTGAAGACTACTATCATGTTACCCTGTAAATCTTCTCTTCCATAGGGTAAACCTCTTCTGTTACTTCTACTGGTCCTAGTTGCCCTCCTCTGGATGTTCATCAGTTTTTCAATATACTTTCAAAAATGTGGTGTCATGAAGTGATCATGTTATTCCATATTTTATGTTATCAAGACTTAGCATAATAGGATTATCACATCTCTTTTGGGGAGGGGGGCACTCTCTTCAGATGCTAGATAATATAATGGATTCATTAAAGGACTTAGAGTTAAGAAGACTTGAACTTGAACTATCTGAGATATTTCCTAGCTGTGTAATCCTGTGCAGTCACATAACTTGTCATAGCCTTATTTTTTTTCATCTATAAAATAGGAATGAAAATAAATAGTAGTTCCCAAGGTTGTTTTAAGCATCAAATGAGATAACACACGTAAACTGTTCTGCAAATCTTAAAGGGCTATATCAGTGTTGGCTTCTGTTTTTCATTAAGGTCGTCCAAGATCTCATTATTATGCTTCTGACTTGTATTGAGCTTTTAGTCCCCCTAATCTACCCACTCTGATATTTATTAAACCGCCACATCCCCCACAATGGTTGCCTGGAGATGTCTCACACATCTAGTATTTTAGGAATTAATTTTTTCTCTCCTCAGTCGTCAGTGATTTTCTGTTTAACTCTCCTAAGTTGTAGGCCTGTTAAGATCTTTTTGTATTTTGACTCTCTTTTCCAATATGTTGATTATCTTTCCCAGCTTTTTGTTATCTGCACCTTTGAAAAAGCACTCCATGTATACCTTAATCCAAGACATTGATAAAATTGTTAAATAGCACAGAATTAGAGAAAAATTTTGGGGGAAACTCCACTAAAGTCCTATCTCTCAATTGACAAGTTTGGTAGGTATAATAGGTCTTTTTTGTTTCTTGATGTTACTTAACAGCATCATTAAATAAAACAAAACCATTCTGCATTGGAGGAAAGTTCTTATTGGAGTTTCTGCATTTTATTTATGAATCATCTTCCTAATAAGCATTTATTAATCACCTGACATGTGCCAGGCACTCTCTTAGGCAGTGAAGCTACAAAGACAAATATTGAATTTGTATTTTACAAAGGGAAACCATGTATAAAGAAGGAAACAGAATATATACAAGATAGATGCAGGGTAAATTTTGGGGGACAAAAAGGCACTAATAGTTGAGGTTGAGAATCAAGAAAGGCTTCATGTAGAAGACTTCATTCTAGAAGTTCTAGAAGCACTTATGCTGAGTTTTGAAGGAAATGAGGGACTCTAAGAAATAGAGGTGTGAAGGGAGCACATTCTAGACATGGGGGACAACGTATTCAAAGGAACAGAGATGGGACAGTCAATGTTTTGTGAATGTGAGAAACAGCAAGACAATCACGTTGGGTAAAGTGAGCTTAATGACAGGAATAGTGTGGGGGCAAGAGGAGAGGGAATATTTAGAGAATATACAGATAATACACAGATATCTCTTCTCTGGTTCCAGTTCAAGCTACCAAATGGGAACTGGGGAAGAGCTATTTCTGATCATGTATGGTTGAAGGTACTATGTGATGATGGAAAGTTTTCTAATTTACTGGAGTGAGAGGAACTAATAACTCAGGGGGTGCTGAAATAGAACTCAGTGGGGTACAGAAGAAGTGACTCATTCTTTAATTGCTGTCTTTCTGTTGAGGCTAAAATAAAGCAGGGCTACTTTTCATCCAAGAGCTGGGCCAGGGAAGCAATAGCCATCTTTCTTTTCCCCACCCAACTATGGTAGCTCTCAACACATGGCTGCTTCTGTGTTTGATTTTTACTGATATTAGGCAAATGGGTATTTTAGGCTGGAAGTCTCCAGGAGACAATTTGAGTTCCAGAATTCTAAAGGTGGCATAAGGGGTAACATTGGAGTACAACTTTGGTGATTGGAGTTGAATAGTGGTGGTGGTAGTAGTAGCAGCCATCTCTGGAGTATTAGTGGCTGGAAGCAGAAATGCCATCATTCAAAGATGGTGACAGCATTGTGGATGATATATCTTAAACTAGAAAAAATGCTGTCTATGGATTTAAGAAGTTCTAGTCCATAAAGCACTAAAAATTGTGAATTATCTTTGAGCCACATATGATCTCTATACATGTGCCTCACTATGATTGTAATTCAAATTTTTATATTTCCTCCATGTATATTATTTGGATATGTGGAATGATACACCTTAGCCTTTAGGGGATTTTTTTTTCTGTTTTTAATATAACTTCTCATTAAATGCCTTATTTGACAATTTTAATTAAGTCTATCTGGCTAATTATTAATAGGGAGCACCTTGATGAGGGCACAAGAATGAGAGTAGAAATGTTTCTCGGGGCTATTCCTGGAACTTTGACTATAGGAGTACTCTGGGGATCCTTGTCTTTGAATATCATTGCAGGTTGGGCTATCTGAGTAAAAGGAAATAATGTATAATCTTAGAATGTTAGATTGGAATCAGTTTATTCAAGACTTCAATGAAAAATATAAGAATTTTTATTTTACTCCAAAGGTAATTGTGAATCACTGGTGATTATTGAGTAAGAGAATGACCTGGATACACCTGTGCTTCAGGAAAATTTGCTTTGAGGTTTGCAGAGGGGAAGTAGGTTGCAAGGTAGCAAGGTCAATTAGGAGACTATTGAAATAAGCTAGGAGAGAGGTGACAAAGGCTTGATCTGAATGTTATAATTAAGATTTATTTACCTCCCTTCAAATCCATCCTACACAATGCTGTCAGATTATTTTTTTAAAAAATAATAATTTTTTTTCAGTTTTCAACAATCACTTCCATGAATTTTAAATTTTCTCCCCCTCTCTCTCCCTCCCTCCCTGAGATGGCATGCAATCTTATATGAGTTCTACACATAAATTCTCTTTAAATACATTTTCACATTAGTCACATTGCATAGAAGAATTAAAATGAATAGGAGAAACCATGAGAAAAACTCAAGCAAAACAAAACATAACACATGAGAAAATATTCTGCTTAATTCTGTGTTCCACTTCCATAGTTCTTTGTCTGGATATGGATGGCATTTTGCCTCAAGAGTCCTTTGGAAATGTTTTATTGGAAATGTTGCATTGCTGTGAAGTCTATAGGAAACAGTTCTCATACACTGTGACTTTCACTGTGTGTTATATTCTCTTGGTTCTGCTCATTTCATTCTTCATCGGTTCATATAAGTATTTCCAGGTTTTTCTGAAGTCTGACTTCTTCATTTTCTATAGCACAATAGTATTTCATTATATTGATACACCACATGGTATTCAACCATTCCCCAGTTGATGGGCATTCCCTCAATTTCTAGTTCTTGGCCACCACAAAAAGAGCTGCTATAAATATTCTTTGAACACGTGGGACATTTTCCCATTTTTATGATCTCTTTGGGATACAGCCCTAGAAGTGATATTGCTGGGTCAAAAGGTATGCACATTTTTTAAGCCTTTTGAGCATGGTTCCAAATTGCTCTCCAGAATCATTGGATCAGCTCACAGCTCCACCAACAACGAATTCGTGTTCTACCTCTCCCACATCTTCTCCAACATGTATGAGCTTCCTGTTTTGTCATGTTAGCCAATCTGATAGGTGTGATGTGGTAATTCAGAGTTAGAGCATTTTTTCATATGACTATAGATAGCTTTAATTTCTTCCTCTGAAAACTCCCTGTTCATATCCTTTGACCATTTATCAATTGGGGAATGACTTGTATTCTTGTACATTTGATTCAGTTCTCTATATATTTTAGAAATGAGGCCTTTATCACAGACACGTTGTGAAAATTCTTTCCCAATTTTCTGCTTTCCTCCTAATCTTGGTTGCATTGAGTTTGTGTAAAAAGCTGCTCAATTTAATGTGATCAAAATTATCCATTTTGCACTATGTAATGTTCTCAGTCTCTTGTTTGGTCATAAATTTCTCCATAAATTTGACAAACATACTATCCCTTACTCCCTTAATTTGTTTATAGTCTCAGTGTTTATACCTAGATCATGTACCCATTTGGAATTTATTCTCATGTACGGTGTCAGGCATTGGTCTATGCCCAGTTTCTGCCACACTATTATCCAGTTTTTCTAGCAGTTTTTGTCAAACAGTGAGTTCTTATCCCAGAAGCTGGGGTCCGTAGGTTTATCAAACAGTAGATTGCTACATTCGTTGACTACTGTGTCTTGAGTTCATAACCTATGCACTGATCTTCTCCTCTATTTCTTTGTCATTACCAAGTGGTTTTGATGATTGTTGCTTTATAATATAATTTAAGATGTTGTATGACTAGGCCACTTTCCCTAAAATTTCTTCTCATTAATTAATTGATATTCTGAACCTTTTGTTCTTCCAGATGAATTTTGATATTACTTTTTCTAGCTCTAGAAAATCACTTTCTGGTAGTTTGATTGGTATGGCACTGAATAAGTAAATTAATTTTGGTAGAATTGTCATTTTTATTATATTAGCTAGGCGTACCCATGAGCAACTGATGTTTTTCCAATTTCTGTGATGTGACTTTATTTATTTGAAAATTGTTTTGTAACTGTATTCATGTAGTCCCTGAGTTTGTTTTGGCAGGTAAACTCTCAGATATTATATAATGTCTACTATAACTTTAAATGGGATTTCTCTTTCTATCTCTTGCTGTTGGGCTTTGTTAGTAATACATAGAAATGTGGATGATTTATGTGGATTTATTTTGTAATCTGCAACTTTGCCAAAGTTGTTTATTATTTCAAGTAGTTTTTTACTTGACTGTCTGGAATCTCTAAGATATCATGATCTGCAAAGAGTTTCTTCTTTGCCTATTCTAATTGCTTCAGTTTCTTTTTCTTATTGCCAAAGCTAACATTTCTAGTACCATACTGAATGAAAATGGTAACAATTGACATTCTTGTGTCACTTTTGATCTTTTTCTTTATTTTTCATTTTTAACACAGTTCATATCACATAAAACAATTCCAACTTTTGGTTAGGTGATACTTCTTTTAAAGCATTTACAATATAGACCACAAACAATTTTTTTTTAACATTAACCAATTGAGACACACATAATAATTATGTATGTTAACTTCATAAGCCCTTGATCTAATTGTCTCCACACTATTACTAAGAATCAAAGGGCCCTAGCTTATTCTTGTTGGTCTAAAGTCCTAAGCCTAATAGGTTTACTTTACCTCGGATGTTCCCCTACCAGCAATCTATAATTTAATAGATCTGGTATTAAGTATACAAACCTTTTGACTATAGAAAATTGCCACTAAGTGTAGGGACATTGCAGGGAAAAAGTTTCTCCCCAACTTCCTGTCATTTCTAGGCAGGCTTAAAATCTGCCAGGTGTCATTGGGGAAATTGAGTCAGGAGGATCCTACCTCAGTCCAGGCTGAACAGCTGCTCTCTCACCCTCCCCATTTTTCAGTTCATATCATCATCTCACAGGCTTACTGGTATCATGGATTGGAGGCTCAGACTGCCTTTCTTGCTGTCCATACCTGGAGTTAGACTCAGAAGAACAGTCAGCTTATAGTCCCATAGTATCTTAAAATAGCAAGTTCCAAACCAAGTTTCAGATATGACTAAATTTCACATTGGCAAAGGGACATCTTTTGAGGCAAGTCTTAAGTGGCTTACATACCTTTCTATACATGTTCTAGTTGCTGATTAAATAACAATCATAAAACCAAATTTACCATTAAAATCTTAACTCTTCCATCACTGCCAAATTTTACCTGAGGTTACCTGTCTCTAGACTAAAATTCTTTTCCCCAAACTAAAGATGTCTCTGATTTCGTCTCGGTAATTAATTCAGTCGATTGTTTTAATACTAACTGCTTTTACATCACTTTGTAGCATTTCCAACTTTTCTCCCCATCTCTCCGCTCCCCCAAACCCCTTATGCCTTGCATTCTGATTACCCTTCCCCTCAATGTACCTTCCCTTCTATCACACCCCACTCTTCCCTTATCCCTATCTTCTCTTTTTTCTTGTAGGGCAAGATAAATTTCTATACCCCATTATCCATGTTTCTTATTTCCCAGTTATATGCAATAATAATTCTCACCATTCGTTTCTAATAATTTGAATTCCAACTTCTCTCCCTCCCTCCCTCCATCCCCTCTGAGAAGGCAAGCAATTCAATACAGACTAAATATGTGTCGTTTTGCAAAAGACTTCCATAATAATCATGTTGTATAATACTAACTATATTGTCCTCTATCCTACTCTATCCCCCCTTATATTTTTATTCCCTCATTTGACCTTGTCCCTTCCCAAAAGTGTTTATTTCTAGTTACTCCCTTCTCCCATTTGCCTTCCCTTCTATCATTCCCCTCACTCCACTTGTCCCCTCCTCCCCTATTTTCCTGTAGTGTAAGATAGATTTTCATACCAAATTTAGTGAGCATGTTATTCCCTCCTTAAGCCATACATAGACAGAGTAGCTTCACTTTTCCCCCTCTCTTCTTATTCCTTTTCTTCGTTGAACAAGATTTTTCTTAACTCTTTTTATGAGTTATAACCTGCCCCATTCCATTTCTCCCTTTCTCCTCCCAGTATTTTCTACCTTCATCCCTTAATTTTTATTTTATTTTATTTGTGGATATTATCTCTTCTGATTCAACACAGCCTGTGCTCTTTGTGTGTGTGAGTGTGTGTGAATGTACAATCCTTTCACCTACCAAATACTGAGAAAAGTCTCAAGAATTATAAATATTTCTCTACATGTAGAAATATAAACAGTTCAGCTTTAGAAAATGTTTTGTGATTTTTCTTTCCTGTTTACCTTTTCATGCTTCTCTTGATTCTTGTTTTTGAAAGCCAAATTTTCTCTTCAGTTCTGATCTTTTCATCATGAATGTTTGAAAGTCCTCTATGTCATTGAATGACCATTTATTCCCTTGAAGTGTATTATACTCCGTTTTCCTGTGTAGGTGAGTCTTGGTTTTAATCCCAGTTCCTTTGACTTCTGGAATATCCTATTCCAAGCCCTTCAATCCCTTAATGTTGAAGTTGCTAGATCCTGTGTTATCCTGATTGTATTTCCACAATACTTGAATTGTTCCTTTTTAGCTACTTGAATTATTTTCTCCTTGATCTGGGGACTCTGAAATTTGGTCACAATATTCCTATGAGTTTCTCTCTTCATGTCTCTTTCAGGAGGTGATAGGTGGATTCTTTCAATATTTACTTCGCCCTCTGGTTCTAGAACAGTTTTCCACCCTCATCCCTTATAGGATAGTTTTTCTTGATAATTTCATGGAAGATAATGTCTAGGCTCTTTTTTCTTTGATCATGGCTTTCAGGTAGTCCCATAATTTTTAAATTGTCTCTCCTGGATCTATTTTTCAGGTCAGTTGTTTTTCCAATGAGATGTTTCACATTATCTTCTATTTTTTCAAATTTTGGTTTTGTTTTTTAATTGCTTGGTTTATGTCGTAGTCATTAGCTTCCCTGAACTTGATTCTCTCTTTTAAAGAATTATTTTTGTTCAGTGAGCTTTTGAACCTTGTTTTCCATTTGGCTAATTCTGCTTTTTAAAGCCTTCTTCTCCTCATTGGCCTTTTGGACCTGTTTTTCCAATTGAGTTAGCCTCTTTTTAAAGGTATTATTTTCCTCAGCATTTTTTTGGTTCTCATTTAGCAAGCTGCTAACTCGCTGTTCAAGCTCTTCCATGGCCTGAGTTCAGTCTAAATTCCTTTTGGAGGCATTAGAGGCAGGGACTGTTAATCTGGACAATTTATATCTTTTAAAATATTCATCCATTTCACTTAGATGGTCAAATTTATGGGCATACAGTTGGGAAAAGTGTTTCTAATTATTGATTTATTTTCCTCAGAGGTGAGGTCTTCCTTTTAATTTTTAATATTATTAATTTGGTTTTCTTCTTTTTTTAAAATCAAATTTAATCAAATCCACAGTTTCAGGACAGAAAAGAGTGCTTGTGGTCACCCATAGACCAGAGACAGGCTAGAAGAGTAGTGAACAATTCTCCTTAGATCACACCACCTTGGAAGAACTGAAAACTTACATGTCCCTAGAAATATCTCTGAAAACAGCTGTGCAAAACCCCAGAAGCTTAGGACAGTGTGCCCTCCACCCTGGAAGCATAGCCCTACTTTAAAAAGAGCTAAAAGTCAATTAATAGTCTGGGAAAAGGAGCAAACAACAGAAAAAATTATCTGACCATCTAGAAAGTTACTATGGTGACAAGGAAAATCAAAACACACAATGAGATGAAGATAACCAAGTCAAAGCTCCTACATCCAAAGCCTCCAAGGAAAATATGAATTGATCTCAGGCTATGGGAGAGCTCAAAAAGGATTTTCAAATTTAAGTATGAGAGGTAGAGGAAACATAGGGAAGAGAAATAAGAGTGATACAAGAAGATCATGAAAAACAAATCAACAGCTTGGTAAAGGAAACACAAAAAATGTTGAAGAAAATAGCACCTGTAAAACAAGACTAGGCCAAGGTCCAAAAAGCCAATGAAGAGAGGAATGCCTTAAAAAAGCAGAGCTGGTCAAATAGAAGAAGAGGCACAAAAATTCACTGAAGTGAAATAAAATAAAAAAAATAATAAAAAATAAAAAAAATAAAAAAATAATAAAAAATAAAAAAAATAAAAAAAATTTATATGGCCCAATGTAAAAAGAGGTTCAAAAGCTCACTGAAGAAAATAATTCCTTAAGAATTAGAATGGAGCAAGTGAAAGCTAATGACTTTATGAGAAATCAGGAACCAATAAAACACAACAAAAAAATGAAAAAAATAGAAGACAATATGAAATATTGTTATGAAATTACAATATGAACTATCTCATTGGAAAAAGCAACTGACCTGGAAAACAGATTTAGAAGAGCTAATTTAAAGATTATTATACTACCTGAAAGACATGATTTGAAAAAGAGCCTAGATATCTTTCAAGAAATTATCAAGGAACACTCCCCTGATATTCTAGAACCCAAGGGTAAAATAGAAATTTAAAGAGTCCACTAATCACCTCCTGAAAGACATTCACAAATGAAAACTTCTTGGAATATTATAGTTAAATTCCAGAGTTCTCAGGTCAAGGAGAGAATATTTCAAGCAGCAAGAAAGAAACAATTCAAATATCATGGGGCCACAGTCAGGGTAATACAAGATTTTGCACCTTTTACATTAAAGAATTGGAAAACTTGGAATATGATATTCAGGGTGAAGGAACTAGAATTACACCCACACTCACCTGCTCAGAAAAACTGAGAATAATCTTTCAAGGGAAAAATACATATTCAATAAAATAGAGGGCTTTCAAACACTCTTGATGAAAAGATCAGAGCTGAATAGCAAATTTGACTTTCAAATACAAGATTCAAGAAAAGCATGAAAGGGTAAACAGGAAAGGAAAATCATAAGGGTCTTAAATAAGGTTAAACTGTTCACATTCCTACATGGGAAGATATTACTTTTAACTCTTAGGAACTTTCTCGTTATTAGGGCAGATGGAAGGAGTATATCTAGACAGAGGGCACAGATGCCAATTGAATACGAAGGAATGATTTTTAAAAAATAAAATTAAGGAGGGGCGGAGCCAAGATGGTGGAGTAGAAAGACTCACATATGCTAGTTCCAAACCCACAGCCCATAATTATCTATAAAATGAACTCCCAACAAATTCTGGAACAGTGGAGCTACGCAGCAACGGGGTGAAGGAGATTTCCATTCCAGAGATCCCTGAAAAACCGATCCCAAAGATCCCTCGCACACCAGATGGGAGCAGAGCCCTGCCCTGCCCTGGCTGTTCAGCACTGAGAGAAGCGAGCAGATCCAAGCAGGCTTCAGGGATGGAATCTCCAGCGGCTGTGAAGGTCCCTCCACCCACAGACGCATAAGTCAGTGAGAGAGATGTCTGGACAGGCTGAGAGGGGAGCAGGGTGTCTCCATGACTTGGGCCCCCTCAGGAGGCAGCAGCAGAGGCAGCAGCAGAGGCAGCAGGTGGCCAGAGGCTCCCAGAGCAGGCAGGAGCTCAGCAAGAGCTCCACTACAAAAGGTCTCTGCATAAACCCCCTGAGGGAACTGAGCCTGGGAGGAGGCCCTGCCCCCACCTGAGAACCTGAGGCTGGGGAGCAGCATTTGAATCTCAGACCCCAAGCACTAGCTGGGCAGACCTAGGCCAGGGGTGGAGAGGACTCTCAGAAGTCAAGTAACTGGCTGGGA
>JAQQSK010011919.1:0-12083 GCA_028658325.1 Potorous gilbertii
AGAAGAGAGGGCAGATTGGTGATATGGGTAATTAGAATGTTCAGTGTGTTGAGGAGGGGAGAGGGGACTAATGGGGAGAAAATTTTGGAACCCAAAATCTTGTGAAAATGAATGTAAAAAGTTAAATAAATAAATTTATTTAAAAAAAATCCTAGCTCCTTTGACCTCTGGAATATCGTATTCCACGCCCTCCAATTCCTTAGTGTAGAAGCTGCTGAATCTGTGTTATCCATATTGTGTTTCCACAATACTTGAATTATTTCTTTTTGGCTGCTTGTAATATTTTCTTCTTGAACTGGGAACTTTGGAATTTGGCTACAATATTTCTAAGAGTTTCCCTTTTGAATCTCTTTCAGGAAGCAATCAGTGGATTCTTTCCATTTCTATTTTACCTTATGGTTCTAGAATATCAGGGCAGTTTTCTTTGATAATTTCTTGAAACATGACGTGTAGGCTCTTTTTTAGATCATGGCTTTCAGTCGACCAATAATTTTTAAATTATTTCTCCTGGATCTATTTTCCAGGTCAGTTGTTTTTCCAGTGAGATATTTCACACTGTCTTCTGTTTTTTCATTCTTTTGGTTTTGTTTTATAATTTCTTGAGTTTTCATAATGTCATTAGCTTCCATGTGTTTCATTCTAATTTTGAAGGCATTTTCTTCATTGAACTTTTTGACCTCCTTTTCCATTTGGCCAATTCTGCTTTCTAAGGCATTCTTTTTCTCATCAACTTTTTGGACTTCTTTTTCTATTTGGGTTAGTCTGTTTTAAAGGTGTTATTTTCATCTGCATTTTTGAGATTTCCTTTAGCAAGCTGTTTACTCATTTTTCATGATTTTCTTGCATCACTTTTATTTTTCTTCTCAATTTTTCCTCTACTTCTCTTACTTGATGTTCAAAAAAATCCTTTTTGAGCTCTTCCATGGCCTGAGACCTTTTCATATTTTTCTTGGAGACTTTGGATTATGGGGCCTTGACCCTACTGTCTTCCTCCAGTTATATGCTTTGATCTTCCTCATTGTAATAAAATACCTTTTTGCCAAGAAAGTAACATTCCGTAGTCTTAGTTTTTGCCTTTTGGGGGCATTTTCCCAGTCAATTACTTGACTTTGGGGCTTTTTGTTAAATGGAGGGTGTACTTCCCCAAGTTTCTCGGGTTTTGTGCAGCTGTTTTCAGAGATATCTACAGAATATAAAATAGTCTATAAAATCTCAGTTCCTCTGAAGTGGTATGATCAAAGAAGAGGTGTTTACTCCTCTCCTGGCCTGCACTCTGGTCTGTGAGCAACAAGAAGCACTCTTTTCTGCTCTGGAACTGTGAGTAGAATTCCCTCTCCATAGCTGCCACCAGCTCCACTTGCCAGTGTTCCTCCTTGCCCCAGGACCACCACCTACACCAGTCCCTTGATTCCCCTACTGTCTGTGGGCTGAGAGCTCCAGAAACAGCCACTGCTGCTGCCCTGGAACTAGGGCTGGGGCTGGACCATGTTGCTCTCTCACCTGGGTGAGAGAGCTTTCCCACTGACCTTTGTTGTTGTCTTTGGTGTTTATGGGTTGAGAAGTTTAGAAACTGTTACAGCTGCCAGTTATTCAGTGCCTTGAGGCCTGACCCTTTCTGGCAGCCTTCAAGATCATCTTGACCTGGAAATCTGTTTCAGTCTCTCATTTTGTGGCTTCTGCTGAATTTGTTTAGAGTCATTTTTTACAGGTATTTTTGAGGGGTTTGTGGCGAAAACTCAGACAGAACCCTGCTTCTGTTCTGCCATCTTGGCTCTGTCTCCCCCAATCATTCGTAAGAACAGATTCACAGAAACCACTTAATGCTATATTAAAGACAAAATAATAGCAATTTTGAAAAACACTTTGGATTTACTCAAAAAAAGTGTCTAAATTATCCATGCCTTTGACTCAGAGGTCCCATATCAGTTTTACAACCCTAGGAGGTCATTGGTGAAAAAGCAAAAAAGTTCCCATATACACCGAAATATATAACAGCACTTTTTGACAGAAAAAAAGGAAACAAAGTTTCTATACATCCATTGGCAAATGGACAAACAAACTATACTTGGATGAAATGGGAAAGTATTGTGCTGCCAGAAATGTCAAACATTTTAAATACAGAGAAGCATAGAAAGATTTACATGAACAGATGAAGAGTAAAATAAGCAGAACTTTTACAATATAAATCAATGGGGGAAACAGAGGGAACCACAATATAATCAAACATGAATTTTGCCAAAAGAAATAAATAATAAAAGAAATATGGCTCTAAGGAGAGGTTTCAGAAAACACCTCTACCCACTCCTCTCCAGAGGTGGAATATCCAAACTATTTTAGAGTTTTTGATGTATTGGTAAGGTTTTGCAGGAGTTTCTCTCCCTCTTTTTTAAAAAGATTAATAATTTTATGGAATGACTCTCTTTGGAGGTAGGGAAAGGAATAATAAATGAAATATTGGTTATGTAAAAAAATGACAAGAATAAAAGAGCATTTAAATAAGAATAAGAACAAAGTTGAGTATCTTTTTTTTTTTACTGAGTCAAGTTTTAAGAAGTTCTTTGTTTTAAAGACGGATCATGAAAACAATAACAACATTTAAATGATCAAACTGGCTCCACAGAAATAAGGAGAAAATTCAATTTCTTTTTTTCTTTGTTGAGGTGATGTACTATTAGGTAGAGATATATTGTCAGATTCAATTGATATGTTAACTTATTGAATTATGCTTTTTTCTTTATATTTGTTATAATGATAACTCTCTTTCCTAATGGATATAAGGAATTCCAAAACAAAAATTATATTGAGGGAAAATATGCAAGAAAGCATAATTGAAAATCAAATATTGCCATTTAGTCCTGAACAGTCTTGCTCAGGACCCTATTAGAATTCTAAAAAATTATTTTGATATACAGTAGAAATTCAGATATACAAATTTTCATTGACATCCACCCCTAAGTACCACTTTCAAGGTAAATTAGCATAGCATTCTTAAGCTAGAACTTACCCATTCATTTCACATATAAAAGGTGAGAATTTCAGGTCATATTTCTGTAATTGCCTTATATTTGTAAAAGCTTGAGAGAAAGATAAGGCTTTTGTTCTTTTGGTCAGGAAGACTAGACATTCAGATGCACTGATGATATCTTTCTTTAAAAACTACAACAATGAAATAATCTCATATCCTATTCCTTATCTTAATGATAGTAGATGCATCTGGTTGACTAGAAAGCCAAAAGTAGGGAAGATGACTACTAATCAATCAATCTCTATGAAGTACTACTAGATGCCAGGCTCTGTGCTAAGTGCTGGGGATATACATGGAAAAAAAGAGAGTCTCTTCCCAAGATAACATATAAAAGGTGGGGTAGAGAAAACAATATCTAAAGTGACAAGGTCTGGGAATTCAGAATCAGAAAAAGGACAAGAATAAAGGATGCTTTTCCACACACTGGAGTTTCCAGGAGGAACTTTGCAATGGAGAAAGGAGACCTCAGGGTCACAATACTGCTCCAGACTGAGAACATAACTGAGACATATTAATGAAGTCTGGAGAGTCTTAAGCAGCACTAAGAGTGGGAAGTGGAGAGGAAAGGATTAAAAATATATTATTCCTAAATTAGACCACTCAAAAAAGCACTTTTTTTTGGATAACTATATATGTAGTTATATATATATATATATATATATATATATATATATATATATATATATGCTATATACTATATATACTATATACTATGCTATATACTATATATACACATAATATATATGCTATATATATAAAACTATATATAGTTATATATAATTATGTATATAAAATATAGTTATATATAATTTTATATATATATATATAATTCATATAATGAAAAGAAGGAAACCTGCTAATGCTTTTAGAGGGATAGAAAAAAAATCTCCTTAATGAATATCTATCCTTTAATTTTGATGTGAAAGCTCTTTTGAAAGGATCCTTTTTGCCAATGAGTTTTTGACCTCAAAAGACCAAAGCATAAAAATGTCTGAAATCCCTGGCTTCATGTATTATAGGCATCATTAAATTCAAGTAAATAAAACATATCATTGTCCTTCACATTTAGTGATGACACTGTTGAAAAGTTCACTATTCATGCGTCTAGGTAACCAGTATAACCACTGGCCCAGAACTGAAGGTTATAGGTTTACGTGAATCAGGTTAAATCTTGGTGACTTCTCTTAAATCATTTTCTTTTGCTTATAACCTCTCCTTTCTTCTCACGCTTGTCTCCCAGGGGAATAAAGCCTGGGGGTTGAATGGACACACTTCTTATTTGATCTTGGACAAGCTACATGACCTCTCTCATGCTCAGTGCTCTCCTATGTAAAATTACTGATGGCCTGACCCACCTTCTAAGGTCCTTCTTATTTCTAAATTTACAATTCTACGGGTAATGATTCGAATTTGACTCATCACCTAGGATGCTGTGAATATCAGAATAAAGTTGTTGTCTAAGTCTCTACAAATAAAGCAAAAGGATAAAAACTAAACACAGGTGTGTGCATGCGCACACACGCACACGCACACATCAAACAAAATAAATAAAAAACCTTTGTACAATTGTAGCCCCTCTCTCAGGCTTCCAAGAGTTAATCTCATAACCTTCAGGTTGGGAGGAGTCCAAGATTGTGATTGTGCAGAGTTGGGGGTTGAAGAGGATGTTACCTTGCAGTCAGTCACACAGTGTTGTGTCACAGGGTCTCAGGTAAAGAGAAAGGCAAGGGACCAGTGACTTTGGACATAGAAAAGCAGAAAGAAGAGGTTTAAAATGAGACATACATTATTGGTAGACAAAGAAGCTACAACCAGAAGCAGAGTGAACCTTGCCCTTTTACCTACTAAGGCAAGCAGCTGAACATATTTTATTTCTCTTCTCTTCCTGCCCTTCATCCTAATAGAAAGCCATTTATTTATCCTGTCAGTCTTTATACTGATGTTTTACTATTGACATTGTAAGCTTAATTTACTTAAAAAAATAAAATGTTTGTTTGTCAATGCTTTATGAATCCAGATAGGTAGAATAAGGAGGTTGGACTATATTATGAAATCTGTATTAATATATTATATTATACATATATATGCTAATGTATTATTAAAGTATACTATATTTGATTTCCCAAAGATCCTATAGTCTAGAACTGCTAAATTCTGGCTTGAAAGTTAAGGGTCTTTTTTGGGGGGGAAGGGCATTTTATTGGAATTTATATAACCTTTTAAAGTTATGATGTGGGGCAAATTATTTTCTTTATGACCAAGGGAGGCTAAACTTACATACCATTGTAATTGTGAGTAGAGTTCACTAAAGATACTTGGTCCCTTTTGTGTGCAGGGCTGCAGAACCTGTGGCCTTGAGGTCACATGTGGCTCTCTAGATTCTTAAGTGTGACCCTTTGACAAAATCCAAACTGAAATTTGGCTGAAGAGCCACACTTGAGGACCTAGGGGGCCACATGTAGTCTCAAGACTGCAGGTTCCCTAACCCTTGTTTGTAAAATCCTACCCTTTCTTTCTTGAGGCTGGAGAGTAACAGGAAAGAAAGGGAGGTATGAGCCACTAAAAGGAGACAACCTTCCCCAAGCCTGCCTATATGAAGGGAGAGTGGCAAATCTTTGAGGACTTTCCCTTTTCTACTCAGCAAGGGAGAATGAAGATAGTACAGACTCTTTGAGCTACAGAGCTCTATTTAATTAATTATTTAGACCAATAATATATCTAATAAAAGATGGACTCTATTCAAACTGATAAGAAAAACAAACAAAAATGCTTCAAAATCCATAAATAGCACAAAGAATTTTCGTTCATACTCCTTTGAGCCTTTTATATGCACACTCTCATATAGCATTTCTGATGATTTATAATACTATCCTAGGGTTAAGTACCAGGAAAAACCATTTAGATTTGCTAAAGAATATAGAGCAAAACAGAGTACCACAAACTCCTCAAAAGTTGAGATTATTTCATATTGTCTTTGTATTCCCCACATCTAGCGGATGTCCTTCCCCATAGTAGGTAGTTAAATGTATACCGTTTCATTGTTGCTGACAACTAACTCTTCCCTCATCAATACAACTCTCCCAGGGACCTATATAGTTCTCTCCAAACTCAAAGCATTATCACAAATGTCCTTCCTCTCCTGTTAGAAAAAGCTCTCAGATTTAGTGAAGAATTAATAGAAAGAAGTCAACCCCCAACCCAAAAGACCTACACAGCTCATATAACTAACTCTCAGTGCCAGTGAATAAGAAGTTCTAGATTTGTATCGCTCATCAATGTTCTGATTAACCAAAGTTAATCCCCATTTAGTTCATCTCTCCAGGAATTCTTATATCAAGGCTACTGCCTCTCTGCTGTTGTCTCCATGTGTTCCTGAAGCTCTCCATTTTGGCTTGTGTCATTAAAAAAATACTGTCAAATTTACTAATAAATATTTAACTTTGAAAAGAATTGAGCCGTATCGAGTGATTTACGGGAGAGTCTTAAGATACTTTATTATTAATAATCAATGAGAAAGCATTAATTAAATACTTATAATGTGAATTGTTCTAGGCCTTGGATATATTAAAAAATTTAAAAAGAAAGAATAAATCTCTGTCCTCAAAAAGTTTATTTTCCTTTGGGGGTGATATATCTATATCTATATCATATCTATGTAGATACAGATATTGAGATATATAGATATAGACAGGTACAAAACAAATTGATTTGGATTAGGAGTGGTCACTAGAAGTAGGAGGTACAATTAATGTAGAAGTTTGTATCTGAAAGTCTTGAAGGAATAAAAAATGCTAAGAATTAGATGTGAAGATGGAGGATACTCCTGACATGGGATATTCAGTGCAAACCTTGAAGATGGGAGAAAAAGTATTACTTAAAAAGTACATTAAGAAAATTTGTTGGATCTGAGTAAGACCGGGAAGATTAAGTTTGCCCAGGTAGCTGAATAATTTATTTCCCCTTGGTTTGACACTTTTACTCTTAGGGGCAGTGATGTGGTGCAGTAAGTCAGCTAGGTAGCACCATGGTTAGAATGCCATACTTGGAGTCAGAAAGACTCTTCTTCCCGAATTCAAATCTGGCCTCTGACTCTTACTAGCTGTGCAACCCTGAGAGAAAGTCACCCAACTCTGTTTGCCTCAGTTCCTCATCTGTAAAATGAGCTAGAGAAGGAAATGGCAAACTATTCCAGTATCTTTGATCTTAATGGGATCATGAATTTGAATATGACTGAAAAATGACTGAACAATAGCAAAAAAAGGGGATAGACTACTAGGCTTGGAGTCAGGAAGACCTGAGTTCAAATCTAGCCTCAGATATATAACCCTTGTCATAGAGTGTGTGGGGGTCTTTTTTGCCTCAGTTTCCTCATCTGTAGAACGGGAATAATACTAACACTTACCTCCCAGGATTGTTGTGAGAATCAAATGAGATAACTGTGAAGCACTTAACACAAAACCTGGCACGTGATCAGTACTATGTAATTGGTGGTAGCTGTTGTTACGACATGCCATGTTTTTCTAGATGCTCTTCCACTGTTGATTCCTATCTATGCTATGCTATTTGTATCACTTTGTGCGGATGACTTTTTTCTTGGACATCCTACATATTTATGGTCAAACTGGTTTGGGAACTGTTGGATTTCCTTTCTGCTTCTCTATCAGTATGCCTTCTACTAAGTGTGCTGCCAACTTGACAGAAATAAACAATGGATTTTAGCCCCAACTCCTCCCTTCTGACTTCAAATCCCTGCATTTTAGACTTTCTTCTGTACCAGCTAGCCCATGACTTTCCTTTCCCTCAGTCTCAATACATACATACATACATACATACATACATACATACATATATATATATATATACATATATATATATATATGTATATATATATATATATATATATACACCATGCATTGCTGGTTCTTAATAGCAATCTATTGATGTAAAATCCATTGGCTATCACTGAAGGATCAAATTAAGGATAAATTATAGATCACTATTTTCAGTCCATTTTCCAGACTCATGAATGTGGCCACAGCAAATAATGTGACATGAAAACATACTTGCATTTCTTGGAAAACTCAACCAATGCCTATAGGCTCTGGACATTGTCTAATTTTCAGTGTATGGCTATTCCCAGAAACAACTTGATGAGAAGAAACACTGTATGGTAGATCCTTGTGAGGTGGGATTTTAGTGGGCCATAGAGTCCTTTGTTCACAAATAAACCTCATTATTTGATATTCAACTTGTTATTATTATTAGGACTATTATTGCTTCAATCCTTCTTTTTGGGGGATTGTTGCACTTTAATAATCTCTTAATGCAAATGCCCCTGAGGAGATTAATTTTGAACGTTATTCAGCTAATATTTGTATCATCAGGTAACATATTAGGAGTCCATCTTTGACAACCTGTTGTGAAAAATAGGAGGGAAAATGGGTTCCTGGGGAGGAGGAGGAAGATATGTAGTAAGTGAGATGAGAAATTAGTGGTGAATTTTAGGGGAGCACAATACTGGATTTGGAAGACCTGGTTCAAATCCTCTTTCTGTGAATATTTGATGTTGGGCAAATCATAGAACCATAAAACTGAAAGAAAACTTAGGTAGCATCTAATCAACCCCTGTCATTTTACAGATGAGAAAATTGAGTCCTAAAGGATTTAAATGACTTATCCAGGGTCTTGCAAGTAATAACAGAGGCAAACATATGACCCTGGATCTCTGACTTTCAATCCAGTGTTCTTGCCACTTTATATAATACCAGCAAGGCACCATATGAGAGAACTGAACTAGATGATGTAAAAAAAATCCCTTCTAGAGCTTTACCCTCTATTTGGTACAGAGGACAGAGTTTGCCTGCTTCATGACGGATGATTAGCTCAGATTATTCCTTCCACTACATGTCAGAGATTGCATCCTTGAAGAAAACTCCCAAGCTCACTCAAAAGAAGTGAATAAACCATACATACTCCAAGACATCACTAGGTCAATCTTTTATGCTTCCAAGTCCCCATTTCCCACTTCATCCACATCCATTCATATAATTTCTCCCAACAAAAGTAGGTTGACATTTCACCAGATTTGTTGTAGTTTTTTTACCAGGTGCCTTCCCTTTGATAAGGGGTTAAAACTTACACTTCCAATGAAGAAAATGGCTTTGATCCGAGTTTCTGAGAATTGGTCCCTCTCCTGTAGCACTAAATGATGATATTTAACTAGGCTGTTTTTCATCTTAGCAAACCAAAGTAAAACATATTGGAAGATGCATATGAAGTACTAGCATTTGTTGAAAATGTAATCAATGCTCTATTGCCTCTCCAGTCCCACAGGAGCAAAGAACAGCAGTGAAGCTGGAGGGGGCGACACACACAACTCGACGAAAAGCTTAAGAAAGTAGTTTTATTTATGTAAAGTTATTAGAGCTCATTTCATTTGCTCCTGAAGCATCATCCATTTCAGATCTTCCTTTCTTTGTGGATGACAGAGAGTACAAATTAATTCCCTATGGATGGTGGTTGTTGTTATTTAATACAAAGTACCTCTTAATAAATCAAATTAGGTTTCATAATTAATTAGCAAACCTATTTTGGGGGGGGTAATAAAATCAGCTACTTTTAAATGTCCCTTGGGAGAAAATGAATCTTATCCAATGAAGTTTTTAATGGATCATAAGCATTAGCTAGAATCATTTATGGATTCTGAAGGGTTCCCCATCCCCTGACTTACAAATATAAAGTGTTGTTTTTTTAATGAAATATTTTACTGATACAGGGTCTTGGCTGAGATGCCAGTGAAATAGTAGACTCGTAAAGTATCCAAGTTGAGAAGAAGAATCAGAGCATCTGGATTGTGCTCTTAGTTTAGTTGGGGATTTAGATTCACAATATCTTGCATGTGGAGTAGGAAGGGATTTTAAAGGTTATCTACCTTAATGCCCTCATTTTATAGATATACCAATGGCCAACCCATGGACTATGTCCTCTAGTTGATGGAATGCGACATGTTCTGGGTCAGAGTCAAATGAATTAAACTTTAGGGACGGCTGGGAAGAGGCTGGATTCCAGGAAGCATGCTTGCTCTAGTGTATCCCTTTACTAACATATATATGTTTGGCAAACAAACTATTGAGATTATTATTCAAAGGAAAAAAAATAACTTGGGGAGGACACTTCACAACCCATTTTTCTGATAAAGATCTCTCCTGAGATATATGAAGAACTGATTCATGTTTATAAGAATTGGAGCCATTCCCCAGCTGACAAATACTCAGAGAATATTAACAGGCTATCTTCAATGGAAGAAATTTAAGTTATTAATAGATATGTAAAAGTGCTCAAATCACTAATAATTAGAGAAGTATAAATTACAGCAACTGTGAGATTTTACCTCAAATCATTCACATTGGAAAAGCTGACTACAAAAGGAAAGTGACATGTTGTAAAGGCTTTGGGAAGAAAAGTATATAGCTATACTTGGTGAAATTGTGAATTGTTCTAGGTATTCTTCAAGGTAGGTTGGAGCTATGCACTCAAAGTGTGGCAAGAGAATTTCTGACAGTTCTCTTGTTGCCACTGCAATAAGAAAGATTGTGATAGGAAACAAACTCTGACTCAGAGCTCTTACTATCACTATGATAAGGAGAGGACACTACTTTATCACACCAGCTGCCCAATTAACTTCAAGTTCTGGTATTGACTAGCTAGTACCCTGACTTTTCTGATTCATACATACCCCTTAACTTCCCCTCCTGCTTTCTGTACCCAGCCTGCTTATGTATTCACAGCCTATATAAGGTTATTGAAGCTGATATTTTGGGTTCTGACTTTTTAATCCAGATGGACCTCTACTCTGTGCACAAACAACATCTGCAGGTAAGTATATCTATGTCATTGATTGAGGATTGGCAGCAATACCTAATCAATAAATACCTCACATTTTTATCCCATTTATTGACATCCCAGATTGGACCAATGAGGTCAACCAAATTGAATTTTACAGTTCAGTAAACCTCTAGAGTATCCAAGGGAAATTTTAGCTAAGGAGATTGATGGACTGGGAAAACAGATTGACAAAGTTTCGGGTCTGTCTAGAAAAACTGTAGAGACAGGGTGATGTCTTCCTATGTTTTCTGATGGTCTAGCTATCATTTATAGTTACTGTCCTATCTTGACTGACTTCCTTGTTTAGTCCGATTTTACTATGATGTAACCGTTGAATGGTCAGAAATGAACCGTGTCAGTGATGATATAGATTGGATATAGATCTCAATTATGCTTTTATGGTCAAGAATCATCAAAGGATCCCCTGAGGTTTTTGTAACTGGTTAAATTCTGGTAATACAAATTTTGGCAAGTGCCTATATTTCAGAAATTAAATTATTACTGGTTGAATCTATTTTCAATATAAAAAGTTTGATCTGGTTAAACTCTGACAAGAAAAATATATGGAGTATAAAAATGGCCAAAATATAATATCCTTGACCCAGTGTGTATGTATGTGTGTATGTATGTGTGTGTGAGTGTGAATGTGTGAGGGGGTGTGAGTGTGTGTGAGTGTATTTGTGTGTGTGTATGAGTGTGTGTGACAGTGTGTGTGACAGTGTGTTTGCGTGTATATATGTGCATGTATGTGTGTATATGTGTATGTATGTGATTTTTGGGAATTAAAATATTGAGCACACTTAATTGTTAAAGTTTCATAACTAAAGTTTACTGGTTCAGAGGTCAGCAATTCCTACAATTTTGATGCTAAATTCACCTTCCCAATAAGTAGAAATTGCCACTAACCTTTGAATCAAACTTTCGCTAAGATCAGTTTTTACAATGTACAGAGAAAGAAAACAAAACTGCTGAGTATTTCAGAGTTTCAAAACACATAAGATGGAAGGAGGTTTGCTTTCCAGTTTGCAGAAATTTTTTTTTAATATAAATTTATTTATTTAACTTTTTACATTCATTTTCACAAAATTTTGGGTGCCAAAATTTTCTCCCCATTGGTCCCCTCCCCCCACTCCAGTACACTGAGCATTCTAATTTCCCCTATCACCAATCTGCC
>JAQQSK010011920.1:0-12083 GCA_028658325.1 Potorous gilbertii
GTCTTCCTTTCCCCATTAATCAATAACCATCATAAATTTAGCTTGAACCTGAAAAATCTCATCCTTAGATTGATAATTTTTTTTTATTGCTCAGTCATTTGATTTTGTCTCACTCTTTGTGGCCCCATGGACCATGAAACAGTAGGCCATCTACCCTCCAATATATCCCAAAGTCTGTCCAACCTCATGTTCATTGTTTCCATGACACCATCTATTCACCTCTTCCTCTGTCATCCCCTTCTCCTTTTGCCTTCAATCTTTCCCAACATCAGGGTCTTTTCCAATGAGGCCAAAATATTCAGCTTCAATGTTTGTGCTTCTAATGAATAGTTTGAATTGATTTAAGTATTCCCTGATTTGATCTCCTTGTTGTCCAAGGGACCCTCAAAAGTCTTCTCCAGCCCTACAATTCAAAAGCATTGATTCTGCAACACTCAGCTTTCCTTATAGTCTGGCTCTCACAGTCATATATTACTACTGGATAAACCATAGCTTTTACTATACAGATCATTTTCAGCAAAGTGATGTCTCTGCTTTTTAGGCTGCTGTTCAGATCAGTCATATTTTTTCCTTTCAAGAAGCTGCTGTCTTTTAATTTCAAGGTTGTAGTTGCCATCTACAGGAATATTTGAGCCCAAGAATATAAAATTTGCTTCTATACCTTCTCCCTCTATTTGCTGGGAAGTGGTGGGACCAGTTGCCATGATTTTTTTTTAAAGTTAAGTTTCAAGCCAGATTTTACCCTAGCCTCTTTTACCTTCATCAAGAGGCTTTTTAATTATTCCTCAATTTCTACCATCAAAGTGGCATTTTCTGTATATCTGACATTGTTAATTTTCTCCTGAAAACCTTAATTCGGCTTTTGATTCATCCAATCAGGCATTTTACATGATGTACTCTACATATAAGTTAAATAAATAAGAGACAATGTATGATTTTGTCATACTTCTTTTCTCATCTTAAACTAATCGGTTGTTTCGTGTTTGGTTCTAACTGTTGCTTCTTGCTCTGCATACAGGCTCTTCAGGAGACAAGTAAGATGATTTGATACCCCCATCTCTTTAAGCACTTGGCACATTTTGTTATGATCCACATAGCCAAAGATTAAAATGTAGTCAATGAAGCAGAAGTAGATATTTTTTTCTGAAACTCTCTTACTTTCTCCATAATGTAGTGAATGCTGGCAATTTGGTCTCCAGTTCCTCTGCCACTTCAAAAATCAGCCTGCTCTTCTGATAATTCTAGGTTCAGATGTTACTGAAGCTTAGCTTGCAGAATCTTAAGCATAACCTTGCTGGTGTGATTTTGCATTGTTTGCTAATTTGAACATTCTTTGGCCTTCTTTAGGATTGGGACATAAACTGATCTTTTCCAATCCAGTGGACACTATTGAGTTTTCCAAATTTGTTGGTATAGTGAATGCAGTACTTGAACAGCATCATCTTTTATGATTTCAAGTGGTTCAACTGGAACACTGTCATCTCCACTAGCCTTATCATTAGCAGTACTTCCCTAAGGCCCATTTGACTTCATGCTCTAGGATACATAGCTCTGGAGCAGTATCCACACTAACATGGTTATCAGTGATGTTAAGATCCTTTTTGTATGATTCTATATATTCTCATCTTTTTTTTAAATCTCTTCTACTTCTGTTAAGTCCCTACCATTTTGTCTTTTATCATGCCCATTTCTGCATGAAATGTTCCCTTGATATCTCTAATTTTCTTGAATAGATCGCTTGTCTTTCCCATTCTATTGTTTTCTTCTATTTCTCTGCATAACAATGCATTTCTTAAATGAATATGTTTAAGAAAATCTAATCTCTCCTTGCCATTTTCTAAAATTCTTCATTTAGTTGAATATATCTTTCCTTTATCCTATACCTTTAATTTTCCTTCTTTTCTCAGCTATTTAAAAAATCTGATCAGACTGTCATTTTGCTTTCTTCCTCTTCTCTCTCTTTGGAAATGTTTTTTGTTGCTACCTCTCATACAATATTGTGAACCTCTATCCCATAGTTCTTCAGACATTCTATCTACCAAATCTCATCCCTTAAATTTGTTCCTCATTTCCACTTCATATTCATAAGGGATGTTATTTAGGTCAAACATTTGTGGTCTGATAATTTTCCCTACTTTCTTCAATTTAAGTGAATCTTTCAACAAGAGTTCATGATCTGTGCCATAGTCACTTTTCCATCTTGGGCTGCAAAATGAATCAGTCTCATTCTGATACTGACCATCTGGTGACATTCACGTGTACAGTCACTTTTTGTTTTGTTGAAAAGGAGTGTTTGCTATGACCACAGAGTTATCTGACAAAATCTATTCATTTCTGTACTGTTTCATTTTGTACTCCAAGTCCAAATTTACCTGTTATTTCAATTACCTTTTGTTTTTCTACTTTAGCATTCCAAACCCCCATGATGAATGTGACATCTTTTTGTGTGTGTTACTTCTGGAAGTTATTTCAGGTCTTTATAGAGGTCATCAACTTTGTCCTTTTTAGCATGAATAGGTGAATATAGACTTACATAAATTACTGTAATATTGAATGGTTTGCCCTGAATTCGAACAGATATCATTTTGTAATTTTTGAGATTATACCCCAGCACTGCTTTTCTCAGTCTTTTATTGACTATGAAGGTTTCTCTATTTCTTCTATGAGATTTTCCTCCCACAGTAGAATATGTAATGGTCACCTAAACTAAATTCCCCCATTTCTGTCCATTTAAGTTTGCTGACACCCAAGATATCAATGTTTAATCTTCCCAACTCCTGTTTGATCACATCCAGCTTACCTTGCTTCATAGGTCTTACATCCCAGGTTCCTTTACAGATTCAGATTTTTCTTTCATCACCAGACATATCCACAGCTGAACTTCCTTTTGGTTTTGGCCCAGTCACTTCAGTTATTCTAGAGCTCCTTATAGTTGTCCTCTACTTTTCTCCGGTAGTGTGTTGGACACCTTCTGACCTGAGGACTCATCTTCTTGCTTTGTTTCATTCTAGTACTGCCGATGAGATTTTTGTTAGCAAAGATACTGGAATGGTTTGCCATTTCCTTTCCCAATGGATCACCTTTTATCAGAACTCTCTACTATGACCCATCTGTCTTGAGTAACCCTGAATAACATAGCTCATAGTTTCATGATATAATTTTAGATCAATACACCCCAGCAAGTCTGTTCCTCCTTAAAAAGCCAGGTGTACCCCTGTCCCCATCAAATTTAGTGTGGACACAATTGGCCTTAGCCCTACTGAAGCTCAGAATTCTTGAACCCATCTACCAGCCTTGGACTCCTCAATAGCAAGGATTACACATTTCTGCTATTTTGTTATGCCTTTTTCATGGTTATCACTAACCACTAATTTACCTTTTTCCTCACCATGACACCCCGCCAAGAGAAATCCTTCCTTATAATAGACATGTACAGAAAAAACAAATCAACAGTTTGCCCATATTTTAGAATGCATATGTATCTCTAGTTCAGATTAGACCTCTTGTCTAGTCCACTGCCTCTTTTATACAGCCTACAAGCTAAGAATGCAGATTGATAAATATTAAATATAAATGTGTTTATAAGCTTAAATATAAATATTTAAATATACCATTATAATATGTAAATAATATATACTGGTATATACTAGAATATAAATGCAATATTAAATATAAACATATATGAATGTAATACTAAATATAAACTTCATTTAGATAGAAGCTTCATTTTCAATTGTAAAATGCAATTTTAATTTGCTGGAGATGGACCACAGTCTGCAATTTGCCAATCCCTGCTTAGTACATCTCGTCTTTGCTAAGCGGGAGGAGGTACGCTTCAACACCAGTTTTGAGAAGAAATGATTTGTTCATACTTTGGTCTGGGTTCTGAGGACCTTCAATGTTGTTTTCCCTCACATTGTTATTTTGACCATCCCATAAATCATTCTCCTTGCTGTACTCATTTCTCTCAGCATCAGTTCATAGAAGTCTTTCCCTATTTCTCTGTATTTGTCATATTCATCATTTTTATGGCACACTAAAAATTACATTACATTCATATACCATAATTTGTTCTGCTGCATCTGAATTGAAGGGCACTTAGTTTGTTTCCAATTATTTATGACAACAAAAAGTACTGCTACTACTATCCTTGTTCACATGAAACTCACAGACCATGTAGTAACTGAAGAGACCTTGAAGGACATCTAGTGAAATTCATTTTACAAAAAAAAATAAACTGGGGTGCAGAGAGAGGAAGTGACTTGCTCAGGTTCACAAAGTCTGTTGTCCCCACTTGCTCTGCACTCCCCTACTCTCTGGGGCAGGGTTCACAGTAACACAGAAGGAAGTAGGCAGAGTCTGAGTAATGGTATGTAATGCTTTGTTGGGGAAAGGTGGGGAATAAAACCACACATCTTGTGATATAACACTTGGGGCTGGGAGTCAGGGCGTAGATTGATGGGAAGGGAGGAGAAGGACAAGAAGGTTCTATTTAGAGCCAACTCAGGAAAATATCCAACAAGTTTTCCACAAGACAAAAGGTGAAGATAGTGTCAAGTTTTGCTGTATCACAAATTTATTTAATGCTTTAAGGTTATACATTGTGGTTGTGACCTAGCAAAAGACAGGAAGGAAATAACAATCTCTTATCAGCTGCTTAGTGTTTTAGCCTTTTGACTCTTTTTAATCCAAAATTTCATCTTCATAAAAAAAAAGCACTTACATGATTGTTTGAATACGAAAATTGAAAAATAAAAAACCTACCTCTAACATAGGATACAAAATATTTTTCTCCCTTTGAAAACAGATTAGTAAATAATGTTTCACCCAGTAAACTCAGATTCATAGTTAATTCTCCTTTAAACAAAGGTAACTTGCCCAGTTTATAAATTACCCAGAACAATTACTTCCTACTACCTGTTTTTGGTCATTTGTTCTTGAGTGGCACCCCCTAAAAGGGAAGAGAAATACGATATGGTTAGCTAGATATTTTCAAAGACTGTGGCAAAACAAAAGTAGGAGACGGAGGGATGCAATTTATTGGGATCAAGAGATTGTCATTTATGACTAACTGATTAAGGTAAGGGAAGGAAAGGGAAAGGAAAGTATTCATTTTCAATGAATTTTTTTCTAGTTACACTGTTGTGGATCAAATCATGTTTCCCTTGCTCCTTTGCACTCTTCACATTCATTATTTCTTACATCATAGCAATATTCCACCACATTCATGATTTCCTTCTATTATGTATGTATGGAACCTATCTTTCTGCCTTTGACCTCCCTAAGAACTTGGAATAAAGGGCATTAACAATTTAGGAATTTTTCTCACACTGTTCCTAATTATTTTCCAAGATCATTGGATTCTTTCATGGTTCCACCAAAAATGTTGTCTCACAGCCTCTCCAAGCATTGATTATTTTCATCTTTTAGAACTTTGCCACATTAAGAGGTGTGAGATAAAACTTCAGTGTAAAGTATTTTCATGTTTATGAAATTTCATAATTTTAAAATTTATGAAAATTCACATTCATTTATAGATGAAAAATTGAAACCAAGCAAAGGTAAGAGTTACTCAAATCTACAATGTTATTTTTAACCTAGGATAGTATGGCCATTGTTAGCAACTTTCTCTTTTCTCTAGTTCTTCGTTGCTGCTCAAATAATTATAGGACTTTCAACAGTTCCTAGGAAGCTGATGGACACAAGAATGCACTCACTTAAATAACATCATTTGGTATTCACTTTGAGAGAGGCATGTCACACAGTCTATAATACACTGTCAGTTGCAATTTTCTGGGAGGAAAGAAAGCTAGCAAAATATCACACCTGCTGCTGCAGCATATGTTTTTTCTGAATCATGTCAAATCTTTGCACTTAGTGTGCATTTGCACATCTTGCTTCATCTCCAGAATGCCAGAAATCACTTGCCCAGAAATCACAGAACCAAGCCCAAGGAAGTAAGACAAAGATGATAATCTTCATGGAAGTATAGCACAGTCATCTCACAGTGCACATGAACAATAACAGCTTGGGTGGACAATGATGGATTAGTGCATTGTGTACTGTTCTCCAGATTGTTACTACAGGCAGACCAATTGAAGTCCTCTATTACTTACCATGTTCCAGTCTTCTCAAATGGAATATCACTGTGTTTATAATTTCCAGTTCACCAACTGAGCTGCAAAATCACACACACACACACACACACATACACACACACACACACCCATTCCCATTTACCAAGTATATGATCTTGCATGATAGTGAATTAGTAGGAGAAAATGTAAAGTCCTACACTTTGCTCTCTGTATACCCAAAGGGCTATCATGTGAAGGAGTATTTTGATTTGCCCTGTTAAGTCCCAGAGGTCAGAACTAAGGGCAATAAGTGGAAGTTGGGGAAAGATAGTTTTCAATTCTATGTAAAGAAAAACTTTCAGGAATATGTGTTTGGTTATTGGCAGAGAGGTGGCACTTGGGAATCAGGGAGACTAATCTTCTTGAGATCAAATCCAGCCTCAGCCACATAACTAGCTGTATGATTAACTAACAGCCTAGTTTACCTCAATTTCTTCATTTGTAAAATGAGCTGGAGAAGGAAATGGCAAACTACTCCAGTATCTTTGCCAAGATTGTTTGTCCTTCATTTTCAAAGAGGACCATAACATCAGGATGATGATATGACTTGCAGTTGACTTTGATTTGAGTGAGGGAGGACTGTGCAAGATCACTAACCTCACTTTCTCCTCCTGAGCCATCTGGGTCCAGTGGCCAGATGATATTCATCAGGATGACTGGAGATGGCCCAGGATGCAATGTGAAGCACTGGTCCTTTCAGGCTGAGGTCTTAATCACATTCTCACTTTGAGTGAGATGCACCCCTTCAATGAATAGGCTTCTTTAAGTAGTTACTCAAGCAATGGCTTGGGTAAAAGAGAATCAGAGAGACATGACTGAAACTACTGAAAAAGAAATGTATTTAATTGAACTCAATCACAAGGAGAGCTGTCCAAAAGTAGAATTAACCCTCTTACAAAGTTGTGAGCCCTCCATTAAAGAAAATCTTCAGGGAAAGGTTTAAAAGCCACTTGCTGCCGTTAATAATAATATCCAACATTTTCATGGATCTTTAAGGTTTGTAAAGCTCTTAATAGGTTATCTCATTTGGTCCTTACAACATTATGAGGTAGATGACATTATGATTCCAATTTTATGGATGAAGAAGTAGAAACTGAAAGGTTAAATGAGTTTCCCAGGGACACACGGCTAGTATGAGGCAGGATTCGAACTTAGGGCATCCTGATTTTGGGGATTTTGGCTAGGTTCTATAGAGATACTCCATTCAGGTATGGAGCGACCCTTCTTTTGAAGTAGTGATATGTATAGATATCTTTTTCAGTACAGTCATGATGCTCCACAGATACACAGAAACTCTTCTAGAAGGAATCTCAAAATCATGTGGTTTCACACAGACTTGAATAGAAATCCCCTCTTTACAGCCTCCTGATAATGACTGGTCATCTAGCTTCCAGCTGGAGACCTCTAGCGAAAGGTACCACACAGTCTCCTTGAGCAGTGCAATCTATTTGTGGTCAAATCTAGTTGTTTGAAAGTTGTTTTAAAAAGAAAACTTACTTAAATCTCCCTTTTGGAAAACTTTTCACTCACTGCCCCTAATTTTTTCTTCTAGGACAGAACAAATCTAATTCCAGCTAGATGGCACAGCAGATTAAGTGCTAGGCCTGGAGTCAAGAAAAGAAGATGAAATGTAGCCTCAGAGGCTTCCTAGTGGTGTGACTCTGGGCAAGTTATTTCACTTCTGTCTGCCTCAGTTTCCCTTACTGTAAAAGGGGGATAATTATATCTCCTGCAGTCTGAATGCAAATCAAAGCATGCTACTTTTCATTTTATTTTTTGTGGAGATTTTTTTGGTCTATCTTTTTTTTCACAACATGACTAATATGGAAATATGTTTTGCATGATTGCACACATACAATCTATATCAAATGATTACCATCTCAGGGAGGATGGAGAGTGAGAACATGGAACTCAAAATTTTAAAAATGAATGTTAAAATTTATTTTTACTTATACTTGGGAAAACATAAAATATTTTTTTTAAATCTACCTTGTTGCATTATTGTAAGAATCAAATGAGATAACATTTGTAAGACACTTAATGCATTACCTGGACCATTTATGATATAAATATTAACCCATCTTCCCTATAACAAACCCTTCAAGGAAGGTTTCATGTTCTCACCTAAGGTCTGTTTTTTTGTTTTTGTAACACTTATTTCTTCAATTAATCCTTCCAAAGACATGATCTCTAAACAAGGGTTTGCTGAAGTCAGCTTGAACAGTCTTGGGAGAGCTGATTGTTAAATTTTCATCATAAGCATTCATACTTCAGAAATTGTCAAGTGCTGTGTCAGAGTTTGGTTTATTGTTTTGTTTATTGTCTAAAATTAAGGAAGTGAAAGAAAATGCTTATAATGTAGATTAAATTTAAATATGTGTGATTTTCCTCCCCTACAGAATCAGTTGTTAAGCATTACCAGCACAAACCATTCTTGTAACCTTCTTATTCAACTTACAGTTTGTCAGTGAGCTTTTTTGCTTGGAGAACTATATTTTTTTTTAAATTCATTCTTATGGGTGGGGGAGGGGAATGGGGATTTTGTGCTGTAGTGGAAAAGAGTACTAAACCTAGGAGTTATTCTCAAACAGTATTTGTTGATATTGGGAATGCTATCAATGATGAAACCATGAAGTCAGAACCAGCCTAGCACAACCAATCTGAAATGAACCACCTAACTTGTTGTTGGGTTCTCTAGAGAAGTTTGTTGGAAATTAGGCAATCGATACTTTTTAATGCACTGTCCCATACATATAAAATCATACACAATTATATCTGAGGCTCATATGGAAACCATAAGCTCCTTGAAGTCAACTGTATACAAAGTCAGAGACCTTGGGTCATGAGCTCTTGGCCACTACTTCCCCAGCAACCTTCTTTCCATGGCAGCAGCTCCTCAGCTCCTATAACCTCTTCCTCTGATTGATGATTTCTTATCTGAACCTCCATTTGAGGAAGCACCCAAGACAGCTGGGCACTCAAATCTTCCTCCTTTTCCTTTCCCTTTGTTTCTCCTTTATCTTTTTCCTTCGAGGTCTAAAAATTTCACCATCACCCTCCACGTTCCTTCATCAAGAGGAGAAGAAAGTTCTTCTAGGAAATATTGTTTTTTACGCTATTAAGTCTTTCCAAAGTGAGTCGTAGCACATGTGTGATTTCCAGCTTATGTCATCTTGCATCCTGGTGAGTTAAATGAACTCTAAAAAGCAACAAGCTACTTAAGAATAAGCTGAGTCTGTCTCCTCAGTAAATGGTGACAGGTCAGAAACCTCGCTAATGTACTTTTCCCATTAGTGCTTCCCCATCCCTTTTTTCTCCTCCTTTGACCTTTCTTAAGCTCTGCTTTTTCCAGCCTTAGTCTGCCCACCTGGCCCTTAGAGCGTTCCCCCCGCAGAGCTTCCAAACACAGCAATCAGCAGAAAGGTCCTCAGTCGACACTTCTCCAAAGTCTCAGGGTTTGAGGCCATGAACTTGGAAAAACTCTCTTTGTGGTTCTTTTTTTTTATTACATTCTTTCTGAAAATACTTTAGTTATAAATGTGATAGCCCACAACCATCAACCCTTCAAACACAGAGATAAAGCACCAAATAAAAATTATTTAAAACCATTGAATTTAATTCAACAAACATCTATTAAGTACCTATGTTCCAGGTACTATGCTAGGCACTGGAAATAATACAAGAAGGAAAAACATAACTAAGTCATCCTTGCCCAGAAGATGATTACATTCCACTGAGGGAAACAATATAAAGTAAATAAACACAGGCATGTTACAAGTAAATAAAAAGTCAGTGGGAACAGGCACTAACAATTGTGGGTATCAGCACCTGAGCTGATCCTTGAAGGGAACCAGGGATCACCAGAGGAAAAAGTGAAAAGAAAAGGCATTCTAGGCAGGGAGGACATTGCCTGGGAGATGAAACATCATTGGTGAAGAACTCACAAGTCATGAATTGCTGTCTTCTAGTTTACTGTAGAAAATACGATTTTTGAGGGCAGCACCAGTCCTAGAAAGTCTCAGAAAGACTTGAGTTCAAATTCAGCCTCAGGCACTTACTAGCTATGTAACCCTGGGCAAGTCACTTGACCCCGGTTGCCTCTTCCCCCAAAAAATACAAAAACAAATAGAATTAGGCAATATATAAATTATATAATGATAGGCAGCATGGTGTAATGGATAGTAAGCCAGCTTTAGAAACAGGAAGACATAGGTTTATGTCCAGCTCCTGACCCATACTGGTTGTGTGATAGCATAACAGCAAGCACCCTAACACACCCAGGATGACAGGCTGGTACAAGTTCTTAGGTATGCTTTTCTAAAAGGCAAGCAACTTTTAAGGAGTCAAGAATCACTTTAATCAAATTGACTTAGTGTAGGGGGGAAAGTCAATACCCTGAACTTCAGAGAAAATACAAAAAGAAATTACAAACAGAGAGACCCACAGACAAGGCTTCCAACTGTCTGACCACAGACAATATATACACGGTTACTAGAGAGGAAAAACACTATCTGAGTTTTCAAAGCCAGGGGCCCCTTAACAGCTACTTAGAGTCTGTTTGGCCTAGCCACACAAACACTGTTCTAATGATTTGAGCCCCAAAGCAAGACCTCATCTCACAGTGTGTAGATAGATAGATAGATAGATAAAAGGATATACACTTTTCAGAGCCAGAGGCAAAACTCTTGTGACCCAATGTCTCATTAGAAATCAATTAAAGGTGTGTGCCTTCCTACAAAACAAGTCTCCCCTAATCAAGCTTCCATTAATAGCCTCACTTGAGACCTATTAATGGGCTGGGAAAGATTTTTAAATCTCATTACAAATAGGTATGGGCAGGTACCTTAACTTGCCTGCTTGTCCTCATACACATTTCTCAGACTATAAATTTCAAAAGAATCACTGTAGCAGTGAAGAGGTTTCTAACATAACACGGGTAATTTCTCACATTGATGAATCACAGGTATCCACAGTATGTGTGTATATGTGCATGTGTATAATACAGAAGATGGAAGTAAGATTGGGTAAGTAAAAATGAGTATGAGAGCATGGTGCTGTCCTATAAAAATGGTGTCAGGAATGCTTATGCCCAGAAGGAGTTGAGGCTGGGAAGGGAAGATGAAGCTTGAGAGGTAACTGTCTTGGGAGGAAAAGGAAGATAAAAGAAAGAATAAGAATTTTCTTGGAGTGGATGAAACAAAAGATAACAACCAAGAGAAGGAATATCTGGGAACATCTCATTTTTTTTTTCTGAAGATGGCCCTTACACTGGAAATGACCAAATAAAAATGATTAATGCGAACTTAGTATTCAAGATAAGTAAGAAGGAAGTGGCAGACTGCAAGGGCAAAGATGACAGGATACTGATTGGGATCCAGCTAAACTCTCCCAACATTCCCCTCCAAACAACTAAAATAACCCCAACTTGCTTATGAGGCAGCAGAGTCAACAAATGGACATTTTTCCAGCCTAAGACAACTTAGGAAGCCTGCAGGAAAGGTCAGTAATACTGAGGTGGACACAGGTCCAGAGCAGGGCAAGAGCATCAGCAGTGGGTTTTAAAGGCAGTCACAGCAGCAACAGCAATTGCTTCAGGAGCCATCAACTCAGAGATGGTAAGGGAGTCAGACAAATGTTCAAAAAGAGATTATAGGGGACTCTTCGCTGCTGCTAGGTGCAGCTGGCATTGATTGGCAACTCTATTGCCTCTAAACAAAATGCTATTGAACACAAAGGCAGCAAGAATTCCTGGAAGAGTTAAAAGAGATGTGAGTAATGCAAGAAAATTATGAAAAAACTTGGTAAAAGTGGAACACACATGCAAAAACATACTGAAGAAAATAACATCTCAGAAAAGACAGAATTAGTTGGCCTAACTGTAAGATGCACAAAAATTCATTGAAGTAAAGAACTCCTTAAAAAGTAGAATTGGTCAAGTGGAAAAAG
>JAQQSK010011921.1:0-12083 GCA_028658325.1 Potorous gilbertii
AAAACAAAGAGAAATGCTACATAGAAGAATTCCATTTTAATGAATTATGTGAATACTGGCCTTGCTTCCCAAACTATCTTCTATGTAATTGTTTTTCCTCTATTTGTATTTAGTCAATTGATAATTATGCTGTATATGTTCTTCTATATGTAATTGTTGCCTCCCCTATTAGAATGTGGGGCAGCTAGATGGTGTGGTGGATAGAGTGATGGGCCTAGAGTCAGGAAGACCTAAGTTCTAATATAGTCTCAGACACTAGCTTTATGATCATGGGCAAGTCATTTAAACTCATTTGCTTCAGTTTTTTCATCTGCAAGATGAGCTGGAGAAGGAAATGGTAAACCACTCAAGTATTTTTTACCAAGAAAACCCCAACTGGTGTTGCAAGGAGTTGAATGCAACTGAAACAACTGAACAACCACGACTGTTAGATTGTAAGCCCATTGACTAAAGACTTTTACTCTTTGTACTAGTACTCTGAGTATCTAGCATATTGCCTGGCTCCTAATAGGTGCTTAGTTGACTGGTTGAAGAAATATTTACTAATGGCCCACTATGTTCTAGTCAGGGGTGAGGAATCTGACTTCAAGGCCACATGTGGCTCTCTAGGTCCTTGAGTGCAGCTCTTTGACTGAATCCAAACTTTACAGAATAAATTCCCTTAATAAAAGGATTTGTTTGTAAAACTTGGACTCAGTTACAAGTCTGTACCTAAGGCCTTAGGTTGGACTTAGAAGGCTGCAGGTTCCCTTCCCCTATCTATATGCTGGAGATTTTATCAATCAAATCCAGAGTTTTACACCAGCTTACTGAAAGCAAGGAATACAACTACTTCTTTAGATTCCTGGAGATATAGATCTTCTGGCTAATTTCTGAGGTTGTCCTTGTGGCTTTCAAAATGTTAATATATTTGTTCTCTATTCTCTAGTCATCAAAATCCTGAACCATGAATTGAAGCTCTCTTGATAGGTCTTTCATTTTCTTTAAAAAAAAAATTTCAACATTGAGTGTCAAAAATCCCAGATTTTTTTTTTGTCAGCCAAAGTGAAAGAATTATAACTATGAAAACTAGCAGAAAGAAAAATGACCCAGAAAAGTCATATGACTAAGAGGGAGCATCTCTTCCCAGGTTTCTGTACTCACCATGTAATAACCTGGCAGCAACTTCTGAAGGAATTCGGCTTCTTTATGTTGAACTGTCTTGATGATAAACTCATCGTCACTAGTTACAAAAAACAAGGATCCACTGGCCCCAGGGTTGGATAATTCTATTAAAGGCTCACTGCAGATGGAATACTAAAGAACAGACAACAGTATTATCACATAAAACCATCCTGCTTTCAAGAAAGAAAAGTAAACTTGAAAGATTGTTGAATGCGCCTTTCTTGAGCTTTATAGCTATTCTCCCAAGATAGTAAGAAGGATATGTGTATCATTTCTCATTTTTTCCCCTTCTTAACCTTCATAATCATTGTTGAGAAGGGGAAAGTATTGACACGCAGGATGGAAATACTTTCTACCTGAGTCTGCATACTTATTACCTCCAATAAAGAATGGACATCTTGCACTTTAACTGCCTTTATATTGAGAAACAAAGGACCTTCAAAATTCAGGAACCAAACTGTGTGCCAACAAACATGATGAGCAAGGTTCCATCTCCTACGAATTAGTCAATAAATGTTAGCTAGCAACAGAATACAGTGTGTCTTCGACATGCTACTGCTGACAGAGCCAACTGCTGAAAACCACTTTAATTATTTGTTTCATTAGAATTGACTCTTTTATTATGTTGATTATAATTATATAGATTATAATTTTATTATAATATAATTATATTGATTATAATTTTATTATAATATAATTATATTGATTATAATTTTATTATAATTGATTATGATTATATATATATAATAGAATCGTTAGTATTATTTACTCATTACTCATTAGATCTAAGTTTTAAGAACTATTTCCAATTTATCCTGCCTACCACTTGTTTGTACATAGTTATTTGCATGCTGTCTCTCTTGTTAGACTGTGATAGTTCTTGCTTTGAAGTTACTATATACTACTGGCACATAGTAGGCCCTTAAGAAATGTTTACTGATTAGTTTAGTCAGTGACTAAAAATAACGTACAAAATCAAAGATCTTAGATTCAGAGCTGGAAGGGGACACAGAGGTCATCTAGTCCAACTTCCTCATTTTAAAGATGGAGAAAGAAGCTGAAACCCAGGGACACTTAAATTACTTGCCCAAGGTCATACATATAGTCATTAGAAGAGTCAAAATTCGAACCCAGGTCATTTAACTCCAAAGCCAAAATTCTTCCCACTGTTTACAAGTGTAATGGTTTCTGTCACTGGGAATTAACTGTTTCAAATGTGTTAAATCAATGGGCAAATATAGTCAGAGCCAGTATTGACCAAGCATTACAATGGCAAGCTGTGGAAGACTGAAATGGCTTTAGATGATTATGAGCATGTTGTGGGGGGAAAAAAGGATGAGAAAACATGAAAAATTCACTAAGAATATAAGGCACTATGGGATAAGCACCCAAAGAAGATAATTTTACATATATACCTATTTGTGTCTATTGGTAGCCATTTCTGGGGCTGTGGGTGGAAGGGATGGGAAGGGAAGAAAAAAGAGCGAGAAAAAAGAAAGTTCCATGATAACTTAGTTGAATATTTGGAGGGAACAGCAAGTTGTACACAATATGTTTTCATGTGCAATCGTCTTTTTTTTATTATACTGTGTTATGGAAATGCTTGCTTTGTTCCATGAATTGAAAATAAAATAAATTTTTAATGCAAAAAAAAGAGCAGACAGTCAATATTATATATAAAAGACTACCCCATGAAGGGTAATCAGGGAAGGTTTCATTTAAAAGGTAGAATTTAAACTGGGTCTTTACATATGGGTATGCAGAAAAGTAATCTTCCTACAATATCACTCCTCTATTGGTAAATTTTCAATGACTCCCTAAAGCCTTCAGAATTAAGCCCAGATTCTGTTATTTGAGTCTCTTCAAAAGTAGGCAGCTAAGAAACTTTTCAACCTTATTTCTATCCAATAAGCATTTATTGAGGGCTTATTATGTGTAAAGCCCTGTACTAGGTGATAGGACTATACAAACAAAGGAATATGTAGTTAGAGGGTTGTTGTTGTATTTGTTGTTCATTCTCAAAGAGGACCATGACATCAAGAGGATGACATGACTTGCAGTTGACTTTGAGTTGAGTGAGAGAGGGCTGTGCAAAGTCACCAACCTCACTTTCTTCTCCTGAGCCATCTGGGTCCAGTGGCCTGATTGATATTCATCAGGACAGCTGGAGATGTCCCAGGATGCAATGGGAGACCCTGGCCCTTTCAGGTAAGGTCTAATTAGAGGGTAAAGAACAGCAAAAAGTTCACCTGGTTTTGTAAAGGGTCAAAAAGAAAAGTAATTCCAGAGCAGAAATATGGAATTGGGAAATAAGGCAAGGGAATGGAATGATTGCAGGTAAAAGTACAGAAATTTAGGAGTAGAGAGATCCTGGGAGAAACTGAAGGATTAGTAAAGTGGAATACTTGGGCATGATGATGAGATTAAAGGGGAGGGGAGGGAGAATGAAGGTCTTGGGATTCTTTTTTTTGTACCTTTGGAATTCTGAGATAAAAACTGCTTTGATAACTTTCCCCCACCAAGCCCCTCTCCCCCAAGAAAACTAACAACTTAAACACATATAAATTATTCAAAACCTAAAGAAGGTAGTTGTTAAAAACTCTTAAAGAAAATCAATATACTCATTTCTCCACCTTTTCTCCCCTGACCAGTCTATCGCACATACACATTGCTGACAGTCACACTAAGATAGGAAAAGGAAATGACAAAGGAAACAAAATGGATCCTGTAAAATCTTAGAAGGGAATCCAGGGAAATTATAGAAAATCATGCCAGGTGTTGATCCTGCATAATTAGGTGATAAAGCTCAAAGATGGTTTCTGGTACATACAGATCATCTATAATATGGACAAGCATAACTGACTATATAAGGGATGAAGTGTAAAGAAAACTTAGAAAATAGAGGATAGCTATCTCCCTTTAGTTTTATAAAAGAACAAAACCACTTGATTCCTTCACAGAGTTATCAAGTAGCCAGTTGAAAAAAACATGGGAAAAATTAAACTGATTAATACAGGATTGGGACCTTAGAAATCCAGATGGTTATTTTTATGTAATGCTGTAGTCCCTTCTGATATAATGAAAAAAGATACAGGACAAAGATTTTGAACGTAGAAATAAAGGATTGTTAATAAAGAAATTGGAGTGGACAAGGAGGGAGTATTTAGAGAAAAATAGTATTCAAACCTGTATTTTTAAAAAGCAAACATGCTATAAGCAGTGATGTGGTATAGTGAATTTTTTATCATGTATTTGGTTGTGAATTATTCCCCTACTTTCTCAACATAATTAGCATGATAAGATAAGAAAAGCAAAAAATGCAAAATGTTTTAATAACTTTTAAAATGAATATTTAGCATAGTATTGTGTGCTCCATAAATTTATATTTATAGGAATGTGGCTGTTACATTTTAGTGTTCCCTGTCTTCTGCTCCCACATCTCTTTGGAACAATTGTCTGAAAACTGGTTCTTTGGTATTCTCTCTTTCAAGATCAAGTGAAAAAGGAAGAGGAGAGTTCTAATTGGCCATGACCAACCAGCCCCTGTGCCATGCATGTGGGCTTGTCTGTGGATCTTCAGGCACTTCCACTTGAGCAAGCTGTTCAAATTTATTAATTGTCTTACTCCTGTTTCCTGCCGTGCCCTCCCTATTTTACCCACTGGAGAAAGGAAAGCGACAACACAGCTGTGTCCTGCCAATGCAAATGAACAGTGTAAAGTTGCCCAGCATCACAGAGATACTTTGCCTGCCTGCCTGCCTGCCTTTCTTCCTTTAAACAGTGTGGAATGTAAAACAGCCACCCTGCTGTTTCAAGCAGGCACTTCCTGAGACTGAAAAGCCATCATTTAATGTACACTAGATGCTGGCACATGCACATGCTGGAGATGGGAGGAAACTAATAGCTTGCTTCCTAAGGAAAGATGGATACTAATTCAGCTTGGTTCCTTTTCTCCCTTTGGTGTGCATTCATTTGCAAATGAATGAGGAAAAAGGGGCATGTGAATGGTTGTTTTTCTCAAAGACACCTTTCCTAACTGCCTCACAGTCTAGAAGTTGCATGTTTTAACATGAAACTTATATTCAGTGTGCACAGGGTGAATGTTATTGGGCTTTAGGAACTTAATAGAAGAATTCAGAGAAGGTGAAATGGAGATACAACAACCTAAAGCTAAATATGTCTATCTATATGCACATAGGAGAGGCCATCTAGTATAGTGGAAAAGAGAGCTGGCTTTGGAGTTAGGGAGACCTAGGTCCAAATCTCACCTCTGATACATACTGGCTATGTGACCCTAGATAAGTCCTTGAACATCTTAATGCACTATGAAACTCTACGATTATAAGTTGAAGAGCAATTGCCAATCTACATTGGCAGAGGGAGTTATCTTCCCTGGCAATTCTCTACAATGATGCAATCACAGGTTTGGATTAAAAAATGTAAAGTAGTTTAATGAAAACTATTCTTCAAGTACATTATAGGTTAAATAGATTTATGGGAACCTAACCATCATCATCACCAATATTATCACAGTCTTGTCATTAAGACACATGCATACGCCTGTGTTCCAGAACACATATGACAGTGTGGCATAGTTTATAGAGAACTGGCCTGAGAACCAAGAAAACCTAAGTTCAAGGCTCATGTCTGACATATACTGCTTGTGTGACCCAGGAGAAATCATTTAAATTCTCAACACACCAAGCAATTTCTAGGAGTCCAAATTGAGGAGCGGTTGGTAATGAGCCATATTGGTAGAGGGAATTTTCTCACTAGGAGTTCCTTATGCTACTGAAACCAGAGGTCTGGTCTGAACATTTCTGCTCAATGTCTAAAAAGCACACAAACACACATATATACATGTATAACAATCACCATACACATATCAGTCATCTACTGGCACTTGATCCCGTGTTGAAGCAACCATAGGGCATGTGTAGCTTAGCCAAGTTGTCATAAACTACTTTTTAGTGGCTTGAATTTGGCAGGAAGCAGAATGTATATATGAAGTTGTGACTGTATTTTCCTTCAGTCATCACATCCACATATATGTCAAGTGAAATTTAGCTCAATATTTCTGCTCCACTTAGAACTTCCTCATTCAAGTGTTACTTTTTAAGCTCAAGAGCCCTTGTTCCTTTGAAACAGATGGTCCATTGTGATTGGTTGGACAAGGAGGAGTTGCCTTGAAAAGCATATCAAATGGGGGATTTGTAACTTGAAATCAGTTGAAAAAGGAGACCTTCAGGACATAAGGAAGCACATTGATTTTTCAGCCTTTCAATAAAAGCCTCTTCAGTTCCTACACTTCTAAATCATTAGAAAGTATCCTAGAGTCCCAAAGCCTTAATAATGAGCTATGGGCATGCCTGAGACTCACCAAAGCAAGTCCTCAGGGCTTTGGATTTTGAAGAGTTCAGAGATGTCATGCCTAGGAAGATCTCCTTAGGACTCCTGGGATCAGTCAGGTCAGCCACATTCAGTCAAAGGTACACAGTAATTATTCCTCTATTTCCAAGGAACCATAAACATTTGGATAAATATAACACGACCAAGAAAACAGGTCAACCCTTAGATCTTACTTCTCCCTGATGATAACAGAATAAAGGCAGGAACCATGTTTTATCTAAGCTTTTTATTTCTTTTGTTTCCTATTACAATGCTCTCAATGTAGCAGAACATATCAATAGGGTAACTAAACAAACACAGGGACTGCAAAAAGGCACATTATCAGCCTATAACTTTTATTCTCTAATTTCATCTTGAGCTTCACATAAACAAGGGAATACATTTACCCCTCTTTCTCCATCAAATGCCCCACAGAAGCCACTTTAAACTAGTTCTTTTCCCCATCCTCCCATACTAGCACCTGCTCTCTATCAGAGAACCATGCCTCATACCTAACTGAGAATATAGAGATCATTTGCCATGAGCTTCCCCTTTTTCCCTTCATTTTGACCTGTCTCCCCTACAACCTCACTTCATACGCTGCTGTCCTCTTCCATTCTCTCTGAGGCCAATCCTTTTACATGGATCTTTGAATTCATTCTCCCTCATCAACACCTAAATCTTGTCCCTATAAGCATCTCCTTTACTACTCCAATTTCCAATCTCTCCCTATCTATTGGCTTCTTGTCTGTTGCCTAGAAGTATCACCAAATCACTCTTGTTATTTTTTTAAAAAAACTTTTCTAGATGTTAATATATTCTCAAGTTATCTCTCCTGTCTACGCTCATTGCCTGAAATTTCCTTTCCTCACATTTATTCCTGAATTCTTTGCAATCTGGCTTCCAATCTTGTACAATTCTTTCCAAGGTTATCCATGATCTCATAATTGTCAAATTTGATGAACTCCTCTCTCAGACTTCATTCTTAAATTTTTTAAAAAATATTTTTTCAATCCCATTTCCTACTTTTCAACAAGAAAAAAATGAAAAGGAAAACAAAACATCTGTAACAAGTACACAACAATTTGTAGTGCTGGCCACCCCCTTCTCTTGGATATTTCTCTGGGCTTTTAAAATATCGCTTTCTTCTTCGATTTATTACAACCTGTCTGATCCATCACAGTCTCATTTCCTGAATTCATCATTTGTTACAACTCTCTGTTGGTGTTCGTCCTAAGACCTTTCTTCTCTATTTTGGTGATTTCAGCAGCTCTCATGAGCTCACCTATCAGCTCTTACAGATGATTTCCAGATCTATATATATAGCCCAGTTTTCTCTCATCAGTTCTAGTCCCACATCGACAATTACTCATCACATATTTTGGCCTGGATGCCCTGTAGACATCTTAAACTCTATCTGTCCAAAACAGAATTCATCGTCTATCTTCTCATATTCCTACTTTCCCTGTTTCAGGTGAGAGTACCAACATCCTTCCAGTAAAAAGTTCACAACTGCAGTCATCTTCAACGTTCCCTTCTAGTTTTTCAGATGTTGTCAATTATACCTCCACTACATCTCCAACATCTGTTCCCGTCTTTCCAATCATTTAGTCACCACCCTGGTTCAAGCCTTCATTTCTCAACGGCAGTCTTTTGATAGTTTCCTAATTGGCCTGAGGATAAAATACTAACTCCTCCTTTGGGTATTTAAAATCCTTGAAATCCATCTCCAGATTATTTCCCTAGGCTTACTGCACAGTACTCTCCTTCCTAGGAATCTGACTTCCCACCAAACTGGTCTACCTGCTGTTGTCTGGATAGGAAATTACATCTCCTGTCTCTGGGTTTTTGCTTGGTCAATTCCCTAGGCATGAAATTCACTCCCTTCTTACTTCCATCTCTAGGCACTCAGATCTTTTTCCTTTAAGGCTCAGCTCATATCCTACCTTTTACAGGGTCTTATTTTGATTACTGATGACTCAGGTTGCCAGTGTCTTCCCAGAAAATATTTTGGATTTATTTTGTATTTAAGTATCTGTGCTCATGTTGTTTTCTCCCGATAGAATATAAACTCTTTGGGCTATAAGCTGCTTTTGTTATTGTATCTCCGATGTCTCCTTCACAGTAGGTGCTTAAATGTTTGTTAGAGGAATGAATGAGTTTCTGCTTATGTGTAACATATTACATGGAAGGCTGCTTTCACATTGTCAAGTTTATCAGTGTATGAAAAACTGATACCTCCTAAAGAATACACTTGAAAAAGTATTAAGAGGTCCAAAATATGGCAGAAAATGACAAAATCCTGTTCTAACAGCAGAATCCTTAAACTGCTATGAGGATACCAAGAGTACCCTAACTGTTCATGTATCTTAGAAACCCTGAATTCCTGTGAGATGACCAAGGAGCCTATGGTTCCCTCCACAAACTGGGGTGCTTTAGGTTTCCTGACTTCAAGCTTATTGCTTTTCCCACTGTATTGTGTCAGAGGTGTTTTTGGACTCTCCTGGCTTAGAGCGAATGTCAATAGTGACTGTTTCTGGTCAAAATAACAACCCAGAGGCTCCTCTCCCTCCTAGCTTTATTTACTTTTACCTGAGGTAAATGATCAATGGTCTCAGCATTGATTGATCATGGTCTGTTGAGAACACTATGGAAGTGTTCACTCCATCTCTCTAGGATCATATCCTTATCACTAATCAATGTGGCTCCATCAGCACTGAGTAGTTGTGATGCACTATAGGTTTTTGGTCCATAAATAGCTTTTAGGGAATCATAAAAGTGCTTTGGATTGTTACTATCAGCATAAAACTGAATTTCATCTACCTTCTTACTGAGCCAGGAATCCTGCATCTCTCCAAGCTTTGCTTGTACTTTGCTTTTGATGGAATTAAATGCTGCCTTCTTAGAGGTGGATGAACTATCCTTCTGGTAAGTCCTGTGGAGTTCTCATTTTTCATTTAGCAGCTTCTGAATTGCCATTGCCAGAGCTAGTTCAGTGTTTGGGAGGGACAGAAGAAAAGTTTGGGAAAGAAGAAGTATTAGACTGACTACAAAACTTAAGGTCTACAGAGCCGTTGTGCTGACTTCACTGTTGCATGCTTGTGAAACATGGACAATCTACCAGGAAACTGAATCACTTCCATTTGAACTGTCTTAGGAAGATTCTGAAGATTATCTGGCAGGATAAGGTATCAGACACTGAAATCCTTGCTTGAGCTGAACTGCCAAGTACTCAAACTATGCTTCAGAGAGTGCAGCTCAGATGGGCTGGCCATGTTGTTTGAATGCAAAATGTACACTTGCCAAAAAGACTATCTTATGGAGAACTTGCATGGGGCAGGTCATCACAGAAGAAATGTACAAGGACACTCTCAAGGTCTCTCTCAAGAACTTTGGATTTGACTATGCAACATGGGAGACACTGTTACAGGACTGCTCAGCATGGCATGCCCACATGAGAAAGGGTGTTGGGCTCTTTGAGCAAAGCAAAATTGAGACAGCACAAAATAAATGCAGGATGCACAAATATTCACATGAACTATCTGTGCCAACCTGTGGCAGCGCATTCTGAGCTCATAGTTGTCTGATCAGCCACGTTGGACACACTGAAATTTCACTTTATCATGGTGATGTCATTTTGGTCCTCTTTGAAGATGAAGGACAACCATGAACCAATCATTTAACGGGGCCATCCCCTGACTATTTCTTAAAGAGGCCTATTTGCTGAATGAGTAATACCTCACTTTAAGTGAGTACCTGAAAAGGCCTTAGCCTAAAAGGCCAAAGTCTCCCATTACATCCTGGGCCTTCTTCAGTCATCCTGATGAATATCTGGTCACTAGATCCAGATGGTTTAGGAGGAGAAAGTGAGGTTGGTGACCTGCACAGCTCACCCTCACTCAAAACAAAGTGAAGTACAAATCATGTCATCATTTTTCTGTTGTCATGGTCCTCTTTGGAAATGAAGGACGAACATAACAATCTGTGTCAGAGCAGTGTTGTGTGTCAAATATGTCAGTGCTAGAGTATACTGGAATTAAGGGAAGGCTTTTTTTTTTTTTAAATGAGAGTGATTTGGTAGGTAGCAGGTAAAGAGCCAAGGAAGATTTTGAGAATTGGAGGAAGAAGAGATGAGTTGTGGGGACAAGCTACAGAAGGAGACAAGGGAGTATGGGATCAAGGGCCCAAGTGAAAGAGTTGACCCTGAAGAGAACAGAAGTAGGCTGGAGTCTATGAAAAGACGATGGGACAATATGGCAAAGTTCTGATCTCTTGGTCATCAGATCAATACTATAATCTCCTTTACCTCCTCTTCCAATGGTGAGGGCCACATGGGTGAATCTGTTCTTTCTCCAAAATACATCCAACAAGGACAAGTCTATGATCTTTTGAACTCGGTATTCTTATAGGTAACCCCCAAGTTTTGCTTCCTATGTCTTTTCCAATTTCCTTTAATTTAATCTCCTTGTCTTGATTATTTTAAATTTGTACTGTTTATAATTTGTGCATACAATGTTGTTTCTATGTCATCTCCTTAATTAGATTGTGAACTCCTTGAGAGCAAGGACTATCTTTTGACTTTTCTTTGTATCTCTAGCACTTGGCACCATGTCTGGCATATAGTAGGCACTTCATAATATGAGTTGACTGACCAACTGAAAAAGTTAGCTTCTTGGCCACATAAGAAATTGTTGTTCCTCTGAGAGGCAAGAGTTTAGGAATGACATGGTCTTTGGACTCTTTACTTATATTTGAACATCTGTGCTCCTCCTTACTACCCACTGAACTCCAAATCCAATGGCCTTTTTTTTTTTAAAGAAACTCGAGCGGTGGAGCCAAGATGGCAGAGTAGAAAGACTCACATATGCTAGCTCTGGACCCACAGCTCATGGATTTGCTCTAAAAAGAACTCCCAACAAATTCTGGAACAGTGGAGCTGCACAGCAATGGGGTGAAGGAGATTTCCATTCCAGAGAGCCCTGAAAAACCGATCCCAAAGGCCCATCGCACACTGGACGGGAGTGGAGACCTACCCTGGCCTTGCGGCACTGAGAGGAGCAAGCAGATCTGAGCAGGCTTCAGGGACAGAATCTCCAGCTGCTGCGAAGGTCTCTCCACCCACAGACACACAGGTCAGTGAGAGAGACGTCTGGACGGGCTGAAAGGGGAGCAGGGTGTCTCCGTAACTCAGGCCCCCTCAGGAGGCAGCGGCAGAAGCAGCAGGCAGCCAGAGGCTCCCAGAGCAGGCAGGAGCTTGGCAGCAGCTTGTAAGCAGGTCCATTACAGAAGGTCTCTGCATAAACGCCCTGAGGGAACTGAGCCTGGGAGGCGGCCCTGCCCCCACCTGACCACCAGAAATTAAGCTCCCACTGAATAGCAGCCATGCCTGCCACCAAAAGCCCTGAGGCTGGGGAGCAGCATTTGAATCTCAGACCCCAAGCCCTAGCTAGGCGAATCTAGGCAGGGGTGGAGAGGAATCTCAGAAGTCAAGTAACTGGCTGGGAAAATGCCCAGAAAAGGGAAAAAAAAAA
>JAQQSK010011922.1:0-12082 GCA_028658325.1 Potorous gilbertii
AATCTCACTGCTTCAAATGTGTTTCTTGCAAACAACATATTATAGGATTACGGTTTTGGGCACATTCACTTATGTTTTATAGGAGAGTTCATCCCATTCACATTCACTGTTAGGATTACTAAGTGTCTTTCTCTCCATCCTATTTCCCCTCCTTGTTCATAATTTTTCCTCTCTCTTTTCTCCTTTTTTTTCCTCACTAGTGCTTTTTTTTCTTCTGACCACAATCTCCCTCTATCTGCTCTCTCTTCTATTGGCCCTACTCCATTTTCTTTCTTTTTTCCTCTCCTATTTCCCATAAAGTAAGACATTTCTATACCCAATTGAGTTTTATATTATTCTCATTTTGAGCCAAATCCAATGACAGCAAGGTTCAAACAATGTTCTTCTCCCTATCTTTTCCCCCACTACTCCAGTAAGTCTTGATTCCTCTTCTTGTGATATTATTTACCCTTTCTTTCTTTCTTTTTCTATTTTTTCTCTTCTATTCCTCTTCTCCCAGTATAATCTTTACCTCCCCCAATTATTTTTTATCACATCAGTCAACTTCTACTAATACCCGTTTTATATGTATGCCCCTTCTAAATGTCATGATAATGACACATTTCTCAAAAGTTACGTGTCATTTTCCTGTATAGGGATGTAAACAATTTGCCCCTATTGAGCAGCATGTTTTTTCTTTTGTTTTTACCTTTTTATGCTTCTCTTGAATCTTATATTTGACAATGATTTTTCTTTCAGTTATTTTTTTTAAATCAGGAAAGTGTGGAAGTATCTTATTTCACTGAATGTCAATTTCTTCCTCTGAACAATTATGTACAGTTTGTTGGGTACATCTTTCTTGGTTGTAATCTAAAATCCTTTATCTCAGAATCTTTAATGAAGAAGCTGATAGGTCCTGTGTAATCTTAAATGTAGTACCATTATATGTAAATTGTTTCATTTTGGCTGTTTGCAGTATTTTCTCCTTGACCTGATAATTCTGGAATTTGGCTACAATATTCCTAGGAGTTTTCATTTGGGGGTCTCTTTCAGTAGGTGAAAGATGGATTCTTTCAATGATTATTTTAACCTCTTGTTCTATGACCTCAGGGTAGTTTTCCTTAATAATTTCTTGAAAGATGCTATGCAATCTCTCTCTCTCTCTCTCTCTCTCTCTCTCTCTCTCTCTCTCTCTCCATTCTTTTGATTTTATTTGACCAGTTCTTGATGTCTCATAATAGTGTTTCCTTCACTTGCCCAATTTTAATTTTTAATGAATTCTTTTCTTCAGTCTAGTTCTTGTACTTCCTTTTCCATTTGGCCAATTGTATTTTTTAAGGAAATGTGTTCTGCAGTCAATTTTTGTCCTTTCTTTTCCAAGCTGATGACTCTCTTGCATACCTCTCATTTCCTGCCCATTTTTTTGTACCTCTCTTAGTAGAGTTTTTTTTAATTATTTTGTTTATTTTCAGAGTTCTACAATCATGTTCATATAACTTAGATTTTTTTCCCTCCCTTACCCTCCTCCCCACCTCTCCCTCTCCCTGTGATGGCATATTTTACATAGGTTCTACACATACATTCCTATTAAACACATTTTCATCTCAGTCATGTTACATAGAAGAATTAAAATGAATGGGAGAAATCATAAAACAAACCAAAACCTGGTACAAAAGAAAATGATCTGCTACATTCTCTGATCGATATTCCTAGTTTTTCTTCTGCGTGTGGAAGACATTTTCCCTCAAAAGACAATTGGAAATTTTTTAAGTCCTTGCATTGCAATGAAGTTCTAAGTCTACCAGACAAAATCCTCACACACTGTGGTTGTTGCTGTGTACAAAGTTCTCCTGGTTCTGTTCTTTTTGTTCAGCATCAGATCATATGTCTTTCCAAACCTCTCTGAAATCTTTCTTTTCATCATTTCTTATAGTAAAATAGTATTCCATTACATTCATATACCATAATTTATTAAGCCACCCCCCAATTGATGGGCATCCTCTTGATTTCTAGGTTTTGGCCACCACAAAGAGGGCTGCTATGAATAACTTTGTACATGTGGGACCCTTTACCATTTTTATGATCTCTTGGGGATACATTCCTAGAGGCAGAATAGCTGGATCAAAAGGTAAGCATATTTTTGCAGCTTGTTGGGTGTAGTTCCAAATTGCTCTCCAGGATGAGTGGATCAGCTCACAACTCCACCAACAATGAAGCAGTGTCCCAACTCTCCCACATCTTCTCCAATATCTATCACCTTCCTGTTCTGTCATGTTGGCCAATCTGATGGGTGTGTTGTGGTATCTCAGAGTTGTTTTGATTTGCATCTCTCTAATCCGTAGTGATTTAGAGCATTTTTTCATATGACTATAGATATCTTTAATTTCTTCCTCTGAAAACTGCCTGTTCATATCCTTTGACCATTTATCAATTTGAGACTGACTTGTATTCTTGTACATTTGACTCAGTTCTCTATATATTTTAAAAATGAATCCTTTGTCACAGACGTTAGTTGCAAAAAATCCTTTCCCAGTTTTCTGCTTCCTTTCTAATCCTGGTTTCCTGTTTAATGTACTCAGAATTATCCATTTTGCACTTCATAATGCTTTCTATCTCTTGTTTAGTCAAAAATTCTTTCCTTCTCCTTAAATCTCATAAATACACTATTCCTTGCTCCACTAATTTGTTTATAGAGATAAGGAAGGAAAATACATCTTGTTACAAAGTGCCATAGATAATGAAGTAAAATCAATATTAAACATACATGTACAGAGTTATCAATACCCAAACACTTAGAGGAGAAGGTAAGTGAGTTATAATTTTAGCAAAACTATACCAGTGGTGGATCTCAACTTCCCTCTCTCAGAACTGCATAAATTTAACCATTAAATAAATAGGAAATAAGTTAAGGATGTGAATCAAATTTTACAAACAAATGGATAGATAGAAGGTTGGAGAAAATAAATGGGACTAGAAAGGAATAGACCTTTTTCTCAGTGATACATGTCACCTACACAAAAACTGACCCTGTATTAGCATATAAAAATATCGAAATCCAATTTGAAAAGGCAGAGATATTAATTACATTCTTTTCAGATCATGATGCAATGAATACTATATGTATATTGTGCCATGGAAAAATAGATTGAAAATTAATTGAAAAGTAAATAATCTAATCCTAAAGAAGGAACAGGTCAAACAACAAATCATACAATCAATAACTTCAGCAAAGAGAATTACAGTAATGAAACAACATAACAAAATTTATGTGATAGTCAAAGCTGTTCTCAAGGGAAATTTTATGTCTCTAAATGTTTGCATAAATAAAATAAAGAGAAGATCAATGAATTCAACTTAGAAAGCTAGAAAAAGAACACATTTAAAACTCCCAATTAAATACCTGTAGTGACACTGCAATGTTCACAGCTCCTATGGTAGCTATGAATATCCTAGTACAATTCTGAATTACAAACTACAACAGACTCACCACATTGAAGACAAAACCAAAACATTTATTCAGACACCAGAATGCTGAATCCAACGTAGGTAACAAAAAATCTACACACAATAACAATGCAGAGAATAGTACTATCCCCAACCAAGCCTTTCCCTTGCTAGGTTTTTCTCAAACCAGCTCCATTAAACAAACCAGAAGCAGGCCCCATTAAACAAAATCACAAACAAGCTCTTTCACTCACTCTAGTGAGCATCCTTCCTAGCTCTTACTACAGTCTGACCAATTTCCTCTCAGCTCTGTTTTAGGTACAACTTTTCCCTCCACTGGCTATATGTGACTCTGTCAGGTAACATTGGCCTATTAGTGAATGGGAAAGATCTTCCCATTTAAATTACTATTACATGTGGTCCCAAGAACTTTTGTATTCATTTCATAAATCTGTGGGCTAACTGATATCAACAGAACTTTACAGAGATAACAGAAAATAAGTATATATATAACAATATGTAACGGGTGTCAACAGAACTTTACAACAATTTAACAGGGATCTCACAAAATGAACATATAAATCAGTATCTTAGGTCTGGACTTGAGCACAAGCACTCCGTCATTTTCCCTTCAAATGAATGGGGCCTGAAATCTTGGGGTAAGGGGCAAAGCTCTCTTCTTCCATAGCTACTTCCTGCTGAAAGTGAATGCAGACAGCCCCTGCTCCAAGAGGTCCCACTGGAGGGATAATCCTTAGCTATAATCCAGAGCTTGGTCAAAGCCAGGTTCAGGAGTGACACATCACAGTTGTGGACAGAGGATAACATCTGGCTTAAGTGATCAGGCATTTGCAGGTGGAGGATAGTAAGCCTGCAGAAAACAAATCTGACAAACAAGGTGAACAGAAAAAAAAAGTCAAAAAGAAATAAGGAGACAATAATCAGAAGCAAGGTAAATACAGTTCCATTAAACAAATCATAAGCAGAACCCCTTAAACAAAATATCACAAATCAACTCTTTTATTCACACCAGCCAGCTGCCTGCTTGTCTGCATTCTTCCTAGCTATGACTATACTCTGACCAATTTCCTCTCAACTCTGAGTGGATAGAGCACCAGTGCAGGAGTCAGGAGGACCTGAGTTAAAATCTCACCTCAGACACCTGACACTCACTAGCTGTGTGACCTTGGGCAAGTAGTTTAACCCTAATTGCCTCATCCTGGGTCATCTCCAGGCATCCTGATGATTATCTGGTCACTGGATTCAGATGGCTCTGGAGGAGAAGTGAGGCTGGTGACCTGCACAGCCCTCCCTCACTCAGAACAAAGTCAAGTGCAAATTCTGTCATCATTTCTCCGATGGCATAGATCTTCTTCCACACAAAGGACAAACATACAGTTGTACTTCTTTCTGTTCCACCCTTCCTGCTCTACCCCTTCAGCAAACTCCTCCCTCCACAGGCCCCATGTGACTCAAACTTCCTTGTGACACAGGCAAGTCACATGGGCCTATTAATAAATGGGAAAGATCTTCCCATTTAAATTACCATTATAATACCAAATTTGAAATTCTGAAAATCAAAGAATTGAATAATAAAACTGAAAGTTGGAAAAATATTGAACTAATAAATAAATCTAAGAAATAGTTTTATGAAAAAACAATAAAATAAATAAACATTTTCTTATCTTGATTAAAAATGTAAGAAAATCAAATTTCCAGCATCAAAAATGAAAAAGGTGAATTCACCACCAAAGAAGAGGGAATTAAAACAATAATTCATAGCTATTTTGCCCAACTGTATTTCAATAAATCTGAAAATCTAAGTGAAATTATTTTAACAAAAAAATTGCCCAGATTAACAAAAAAGGAAATAAAATACTTACCCCCATTTTAGGAAAAAAAAAAAGCACCTAATCAAAACTTCAATGAACTCCTTAAGAAAAAAAATGCCTGATTGATTTAAAAGTGAATTCTACCAAACATTTCCAGAACAATTAATTCCAATATTATATAAAAAAATTTTGGGAAAAAAAAAACAGGCAAGGAAAGAATTCTACCAAACCTTTTTTGGGATACAAATATAGTATTGATCTCTGAACCTGAAAGAGCTAAAGCAGAGAGAGAATATTTTAGACTGACTTCTCTAATGAATACTGATGCTAAAATTTTAAATAAAATATTAGTAATCAGATCAGTTGATCACCAGGAATAATGCATTATGACCACTTCCAATTTACAGCAGTAATGCAGGACTGGCTCAGTATTAAGAAAAAGTTTCACCTCGATTGACCACGTCAATAACAACGTTAACAGAAATCATATTATTATCTCAATAAATGCAGAAAAAAACTTTTGACAAAATGCATCACCCATTCCTTTTAAAAAGACTATAGATCATAGAAATCAATGGCGTTGTCTTTAAAATGATAAGTAGTATCTACATAAAACCTTCAGCAATCATTGTAGTTAATGGGAACAAGCTAGATGCATTTCCAGTAAAATTATGGGTGAAACAAAAATGAGCATTGTCACCCCTATTAATCAATATTCTACTAGAAATGCTAACTATAGCAATAAGAAAAGAAAAAGAAATTGAAGGAATTAGAACAGGCAATGAGGAAATAAAGCTATCAATTTGATGGCATACTTAGAAAATCCTAGAGAATCAACTAAAAAACTATTTAAAGTAATTAACAGTTTGGGTAAAGTTTCAGGATATAAAATAAACTCACATATATCCTTGATATTTCTACATAATAATAGCAAAGCCTAGCAGCAAGGCATAGAAAGAGAAATTCCATTTATATTAATTTTAGTCAATATAAAACATTTTTGAGTTTGCCTGCCAAGAAAAATCAAGGAACTATATAGACACAATTGTAAAACACTTTTAAACAAATAAAGTCAGATATAAACAATTTTTAAAAAATCAATTGTTCATAGACAGGTTGAGCAAATAGAAGAAAAATGACCATTTTACAAAATTAATTTACTTGTTCAGTGCCATATCAAAGAGTGCTACCAAAATTATTTTATCAAGCTAGAAAAAATAATAACCAAAATTCATCAGGAAGAAGACATTTTAAATGCCAATTAAAATCAGTCTCTTGAGCTGTTGTTATACCTATACCAGTGGCACCAACGTTACTATTAGAAATGGTATTAACTGACTGAAATAGTTGGTTCACATAATTGGTAATGCCATTTCTGATTAACATTTTCTTCTGCAAATGATTTAGCCATTTGACTAAACAAATCAGTGAGCTAGTATGAAATAAGGTAAGCTTAATTTGCTTTGAACCTGTGTAATATATGGTAATGGAAAGATAAGCAGATTTGGAGTTAGAATACCTGGGATTGAATTTTTGTTCTGAAATTTTCTAACTGTATATATAGCTAGATAGCACATTAGATTGAGTGTAGGCATTGGAATTTGCAAGTATAAATCTGTCCTCAATCACTTACCAGTTATGTGAACCTTGGAATGTCACTTAAATCTCTGTTACCTACGTTTCTCAATTGTAAAAAATGTATGTGTGTGTGTGTATGTGTGTGTATGCTTCATTATTTCCAATTACATGTAAAATTTTTTACGGTTTTTTTTCAAAATTTAAGTACCAAATTATTTTCCTCCCTTCCAGCCCTCCTCCACCAATTGAGAGAGCAAGAAATATGATATTGGTTATACCTGTGAAGTCATGCAAAACTACCATATTTCCCATATTGAAAAAGAAATTACATACAAAAAGCAAAAAAATACATTTTAAAAAAATTATGTTTCAATCTGACCTCAGAGTCCATTAATCCTCTCTCTCTGGAAATGGATAGCATTTTTCATCATGGATCCTTCAAAATAGCCTTGATCAGAGTTGGTAAATCTTGCACAACTGATTCTCCTTACATTATTGCTGTTACATTGAAAAAAATATTCTTCTGGTTTTATTCACTTTGTATTGCTTAAGTTCATATAAGTCTTCCTAGGTTTTTCTAAAATGATCCTGCTCATCATTTTTTATAGCACATCTGTATTCCATTACTATCATATATCACAGTTTGTTCAGCCATTCCCCAATAGATGGACATTCCCTTGATTTCCAATTCTTTGCTATCACAAAAAAGAGCTGCCTTAAAGAAGCTTTGCACAGATAGGTCCTTTTTCCCTTTCTCAACTGTTATTTAAGATGATTGTATCTAATAATAACCAAGGTCCCTTCTAGCTCTTGATTTTGGGATAAAGAGACTAAAGACTGCAGAAAAACCTCCCTATCTAGAAATTAGTCCAGTACTTTTTGTTGTCTGCTAGTGTGTTAAGATGAGAATTAGTAATTGTAGTGACGATACTGGGAAATTTTATATTCATGAAAGGCCTTCTAAAGTGTCAACGTTTCTACTTCATTCATACTCAAATACCTCCATAGTGTTCACAACCTATTCATGCATGCCTGTCCCTGTGACTCTTGTTTGCATTCACCCAACATTTAGCCACAAGTAGCACACCCAAAGTGCTTAGATCCTTTCTCACCTTCTCTTGACATTGTGAGAATAACAGGGGTGCACTCTGGCTGTTCACCTCTGTAACACCAGTGGGATATTCACAGCACCTGGGGTGGTCATGAATATCATGGCGCAATTCTAAATCGCGAAATATCACAGACTCTCCACATAGAAGGCAAAATGGAAACATTTATCCAAACACCAGAAAGCAAAATCCATCATAGCATCAAAGAAATCTATACACAATAACAATGCAAAGAACATCATCTCCAAGCCTTCCCCTTGCTATGCTTCCCTACAAACCAGCTCCCTTAAACAAATCACAAGCAGGCTTTCTTAAACAAAATCACAAACAAGCTAGCCACCAGCCTGCATCTTTCCTAGCTCTGACTGCTCTCCAGACTAACTTCCTCTCAGATCTGTTCTAGCTCTGCCTCTTCCTGCTCTACCCTTCCTGTTTCAGCAAACTCCTCCAATCACAGGCTCCATAGGACTCAAACTCATATGACTCAGGAAGGTCATATGGGCCTATTAATGAGTGAGAAAGATTTTAAAATTACCATTGAAACCTTTGATTTCTTACATTTACCACTTGATCAACCTTTCTCTTCCTATCACATAATTCCTTGTTGCTGTTCTGTAGAGGTGTTCTTAGTTTTCCTCATTAGTTATATATTTCTGTTTACAGCATCCAACATATACTTATCCACTGACCATTCAATATGCCCAGATATTTTGTTGTCATCCCTTATTCATCTTTACTTTGGGGGGAATAGTGGTGGTCCATACCTCACTTTTCTATAGCAATACTGATCAAATATTAATATTAAAATGATGAATCTTTGTATTCTTGGGAAGCTTAGAATCACTAAATGTACACTGGAGTTTCCTAAAGGTTCTTCTCCTCCTCTTTATCAGCTCTACCCCCAGATCATTCAACATCTATATTAATTAATCCAAATAGACATATAATTGTACAAGTCCTTTAGGGTGACATCCAAATGCGTACTGAAATACAGACAATAAATATTCTTCATCTACTTGGTCTTCCCTGTGTAGAAGAAAAAAAAGCTTTTTAATGTTACAGTTCTTTCAGGAGTCTTTTCAAACTACTGAGATTTGATTTAATTAGCACAATATCACCTATAAACAGTAACATCTATATGACCTCACAATTCATTTGGACTCTTTCTCAACATAGTTTTGGGGCTAGACCTCCATCCATATTCTATCATGCTAGTTCACTCAGGACAGTTTTAGAGCTAGGCATATTTTCCTCTCATATTTAAAATCATATTGCCTCATAAATCCATTTTTTTTGTCTTTTCTTAGGATTTGAGAATGAATTTTCCCATATAAATTACTTCTTAATAGTGGTTTATGATGTCAACTCATGAAAATATACCTAAAATGTAGGCTAAATGAAGGAAAACATCATGAAATGTGATTTTTGCTAATCCTATTGATGATCATGTGTTCATACAACACATTTTGTCCCAAATAAATTTTCTTCTTATTGAAGAGGGGACAATGAACCTGAGAGTTATATTATTTACATTTTAAAGTTCAAGAAATAGAAGCTCAAAAAGTTCAATATGATTTTCCTACAGCTGTATTGCTAGAAAGTTGAAGGAGTGAAACTTGTAAAACCTGGAAAATTTGTAATATCTCAACTTTCTATTGGGATGCCAGAAAGATAGTGCTAACCTAGGAAGTGACAGATTGCTTTTAGTAATGTCAGTGGCTTACATGTGGGTTCAGGCTGAATGAAAAATTAAGTGAAAAATACATTCCTTGTCTCCAGGAATTTAATGCTGATTGAAGAACAAAGATCACCTTTCTTTTATGGAGTCTGCCAACTATAAATCTTTTACCCTTTAAAAATGCTTGCCTCTTGGCTGTGCAACTAACTAGTTGTGTGATATTGGACAAGTAATTTCCATTTTCTTGGTCTCACATTCCTCAACTCGAAAATGAGTAAGTCAAAGCAGATGATCTCAACATTTTTTCTTGTCGTGTGTTTATCTGTTTCCTATAGCTCTCAAAGTCTGTGGTTTTATAGATATGTAAAGAGGGACTATTCTGCTTTAGCAGAAAAAAGATTAATCTTCTAGCATAATCAAGCCCTATTTTTCAAATTAAGGAACACAAAACTCAGTGACAAGAGCCAGGGTTCCAAATCCTGATTTCTTACTACATCTCAATATGTTCCTCAGAACTTGAGTATTTGTAAGTCAGACTGCCTGTATAGTATGGTATCTTTCTAATAGACACAAAACTTGAACAATCTGTGCAATGATTTTTCCATAGTAATAAATCACTAAGTTGACTGCAGTGTCACCTGGACTCCTGAATTTTGTCATGATTTTGTGAATCAACCTTTTCAATGCATGCAATACCTGATTAACCAAGGTTTTCTGAGTCACTCTTCATGTCTTCAGAAAGAGATAAGAGTTTCAACAAAGTCTCATACTTACATCTAGAACAGTTTGTCCAGCGAATCCTTTTTTTCATTCTCCATAATGTGGCCCACTAATTTATAGCAAATATTTGCTCAGAATATAATGAAAAAATCAGCTTATCATTATCTGGAGACTAAATCTGTTATAAAAGCTCAGACAGCATGTAAACAAGATTTAAGTGCATGTGATTTCACAGCTGCAGTAAGGCACAGGAAAGGAGGGAATCAGAAAGGAGAAAAGCCTCCCTAGTTCCACTGTGGCAGCAAATTCTGTCCAGGTGTACAACTTCTTAAGGGAGTCAATGAGCCAGTCAAGAATCCAGCTGTTCATGTCTATATTCAATAAATGCCTGACCATTAGTGCTTATTTTCAGCTGAATACCCAGGTCCCTACGAGCCCTATATTCTTAAGGACCCAAAAATTCGTGGGCTTTCACTTCCTATCACCCTTCTGTGGTATCTTCTAGCTGAGAAAAATGGCATTTCTTATCAGTCACCTGTTGTTATACACCTAATATGCAACATTAAGAATCAATGGATAGACAAAAAAAGTACTGAATCCTAGCCCCCATATATTTAACATCACAAACTATTAGAGAAAAATAGTAAAACACCATTTTCTTACTTCTAAAACCTTACTTTTGAATTAGTCACTTCACAGAAGAGCAGAATTTGATCTCTACTTACCAGTCAGCAACTGGATTTATAAAACTGAGATTTTTGTACCAGATTATATCAGGCAATAAAACATGCATATCAGAGTATGGTGTAATACTTTGTCATACATTTCAAAATTCAGGGCATTGTCATACTAATTGTATTCTAAATGGTAATTTTTGGTTTGCTTAGTTATGTTTGCACCAATTTTCCTATTTAGTCATGTGAACTGAAGTAGTTTATGTTTTTTCTTTTTATTTCAAATTATAACTGCTGCATTAAAGTTGATGCATTTACTGGTATGGCAGGGGGTAGACTTGAGAGCTGATAAGCACTAATTATCTTTTGTTGGTATTGAATTATGGTTATTAGCTATAGAATAATTTCAAGTTATAATTCAGCTATGCAAAATGTAAAGATTTCTTGTCCTATTACTTGATTCATAAGAGAGATCTGAGTAGAGATATCCCATGAACTACAAAGGGACCAACTATTTCTGAAATATTCTGCCGTTTTATTCAGTGTTATCCCAATTACTTTATGAATACTTGTGAAATTAAGGGGAGCTTTTTTGGGGAAAGCAAAATATGGAATTTCACTTTTAAAAATAACATTATTACTTTTATTTTAAAGTTGTCATAATTTCTCCCTATATCTTTCCATCTCTCTTCTCCCAGGGCATCATCCTATGTAATAAAAAACAAATAAGAAAAAGGAAAAAAAATCAGCAAAAACTGATCAAACCATAGAAAAAGTCAAAATATCCAGTGTTTCATATGGGGATATTCTACCACTATAAAAGAGTGAGATGGGGTGTGTCTTCACCCATATCTTCTTTAGGTCCATGCTTATTATTTTTAATTCTGAACCATTTAATTTTGATGGTTTTCTGTTCTTTCCACTTACATCGTTGTAGCTATTGTTTATGATGTTTTCTTGGCATTGCTTCACTCTATATCAGTTCATGTAAATCTTTCTATGCTTCTTTGAATTAATCATATATAGGGTCTTTCAGCATAGTAATATTCCATTACATTTATATATTAC
>JAQQSK010011923.1:0-12082 GCA_028658325.1 Potorous gilbertii
GAAAGTGATGGCAAATTGCAACTCATGCCAGGATTGGATGGGGCTATCAGCAGACTTTAATGACATGCTGCCATCTGCTTGACATCCTCATGCATCTTTCCAGGGTCCTCTGGAGCACTTGCGCTTTTTATTCTAAAAAGCTTCGCATGGTGTTCCATGATTTATATAATATAATAAAATATAATATAATATTATCAGCAAGATAGCATTAAAATTCTTTCTCTCCCTAAATGATGCTAGGTTCATTTAGTTTATAAATATCCTGTCTCCACTTGAATGTCCGTTCATGGAAGTCAACAGCAAATTATTTTTTAAATCTCTTATGTTCATGGTCTTGTACGTTTTTATTTTAGTTTTAGACTGGTCCTATGATCTGGAATAGTTATAGGGAATTAGCATAGGAAATTCTCAATACCATAGGCACCTTAGTTCCTGGGACACTGAGAGGTCGGTCAGTAACATGTAAAAGCACCTACTATGTGCCAAGTACTGTGCTAAGCACTGGGAACACAAACAAATTCAAAAGACAGTGCTTGCTCTTGAGAAACTCATTAATTTGGGGATATAATATGCAAACAACTATGTGCAAACAAGCAAGATACCAGGTAAACTGGAGCTAATCAGCAGAGAAGGCACTAGCCTTACAGGGGATTGGGAAAGACTTCCTGGAGAAGGTGAGACTCCAGGTTGAACTTGAGTTTGGTTGACTCAAGGCCACCTAGACATTGAATTCAACCCCTTCTGCCTCAGAGGAGTGCTCCCAAGCCATGCATAGTGCCTGCTTAATACAAATTTGCTTGGTTTAATTGAAAGGAAAGAGATGGGCTTTTGTGGCAGTGAGGAATTTCCTGAATGTGATCCAGCCCAAGAGCCATCTCCTTCTCAATTAAGAGTCTAGACCTTAGGTGGTCAAAGGGTCGCGCTGGAGGACCTACAGGGTCGCATGTGGCCTTGAGGTCACAGGTTCCCCATCCTTGGTCTAGATTATTGTCTATCTGAAGTAACTGTCCACATATTGATGAATGAATATGTTATGTTTTAAGATTGGTTGTATTGCTGTCTTCAAGCATTTAAAGATGTCATGGAAAAGAAATTGACTTTATTCTACTTGGTCCCAAAGGGAAGAGCTAGAAGCAATGGACAGGAGTTGTAAAGGCAGAAATTTAATGGTAATGACACTATTTAAATAATACTTTAAGGTTTGCAAAGCACTTTGCACATATTATCTCCTTTGATTCTCATAAAAACCCTGAGATAGGTGCTATCCCTGCTTTACAGATGAGAAAACTGAAGTATATACAAATTAAGTAATTTATTTGCTCAGGGTCATTCAGTGTCTGGGGCACAATTCCAGCTCAGGTCTTTCTGATTCTAAGTCCAGTACTTTATCCATTGTATTTAAAATTTTTCTAACCATTCAAGCTGTCCCAAAATGTATTTGAAACAGAGAATGCTTCTAGAGGTACTCAGAAAGACATGGAAAATATGTCTCCTTGTCATTTCATTTACTTTTGGGGTGGGAGGTTTGGGTCTTTGGTTCACTTTGTTTTTTTGGTGTATACGTGACTTCAACATGTGGACACTTCACCAGTGCCATGCTAGAAAACGGAATCGTTTCCATTTGAATTGTATTAGGAAGATTCTGAAGATCCCCTGGAAGGATAAGACACCAGACACTGAAGTCCTTTCTTGAGCTGAACTGCCAAGCATTCAAACTCTACAGCAGAGAGCACAAATCTGATGGGCTGGCGACATAGCCTGAATGCCAAGCACACCCACATTAACTTAAAAAAAAGCTATTTTTATGGACAACTCCTTACGCAGAGTTCAGAAAAACAGTACAGGGACACCCTCAAGGTCTCTCTAAAGGATTTTAGTACTGATCGTGAGATGTGGGAGATGCTGGCAAAGGACTACCCAGCATAATGTGCCTGCATAACAAAGAAGATTGCTTCAATGAGCAAGGCAGACTTTCAGTAGCACAGGGGAAACGCGAGATGAACAAATCTATAGACATCTCCATCCCAAATGTCCAAATGAACTATCTGTGCTCTGTACCTCAAGCCCAATTTGTCGATGTCATCAGTCCACCTCAAGTATGATGGATAAGCAATGGTTTTATTGCTATGGGTAAAGCTACTCCTACCCACAAGAACCTCTATCCATGGAGAACATCACTGAACAGGGCATAACTGGAAGAAATGTATAGTACTTGAAAGAATAAGAGACATCCAGCAGATAAGCCAGATGGCACAATGGTACTAGGGGTTTTCCCCATTTATTTCAGTATTTGCCCTCTCTTAAAGTTATTTTGAGAACTGACCTTCAAGAACTTAAAAATGTGTTTTCTTCATCAAACATAAATAGTTTTTTCCTTTCTTTTTTAAAAATTTATTTATTTGTTTTTAGTTTTCAACAATCACTTCCATAAGTTTTCAATTTTCTCCCCCTCCTCCCCACTCTCTCCCCAAGACAGCAGGCAATCTTATATCGGTCCTACATGTACATTCTTATTAAACACATTTTCACATTAGTCATGTTGCATAGAAGAATTAAAATGAATGGGAGAAGCTGTGAGAAAAAACAAAACAAAACAAAACATGACAAAAGAGAAAATAGTCTGCTTCATTCTGCATTCTGACTCTATAGTTCTTTCTCTGAATGTGGATGGCATTTTGCATCAAGAATTCTTTGGGAATGTTTTAGGTCCTTGCATTACTGTGAAGGGTTAAGGCTATCAGAAACAGTCTTTACACCTTGTGGCTGTTACTGTGTACAATGTTCTCCTGGATCTGTTCATTTCACCCATAAATATAATTACTTTATGTTCTTAGGTAGATCCAGTTACCATTAGCTTCATGAACTTACCTTTTTATGTGACTTTGCCACTTCTTGGCATTGTGTGTTGGGTATCCCAATGGTGGAGTCTAAATGTGGTGGTAAAACTATTATTTCTGATAGAAATAGATCATAGCAATAGAGGAACTGTTCCCCACTTATACACTATCTTCATTCCAGTTTTAACTACAAATGATGATCTGGCTTACCTAAATCTCATATCAAGTTCTCTGTAGCCTTGGTTTCTTATAAATTCTTTTTCACTGTTTTATAACACTTATCGTCTTTCATGCTCATCTTTCACAATATTTTGCAAATGATCTTGTACACTCACCTGTACCCTTGTCTACAAAGTCTATCTCCTTAGTACAAGAAATGTGCTTGTTTTCTGAAGGGCTTTCTGAGATCATTGAACAACTATTTTTCATAGATTAAACTTGTCTAGAAAATAATGATAGAGTGAACATCTTTACTGTTATCCATTACCCGTTTTAGGAAAGAAAGGCCAGCTATACCACACTGTTTCTTATTCACAGCATGCTAACTAAAATGTGGAGATTTAATAAATAATTATCAGTAAGAGAAAGAAAATGGTAGAGTGTCACAAATAGAGATGGAGTCACTAAATGGCACATAAAGATCCCTAGTGATTAGAAAATCACAGACTAACATTAACTAAGTTCTACTGTATTTTTATTTATTTTATTCAGGCTGCTCTTGGGAGATTAGAGCTATGGATAGGAAGTTTGATCCCTCTATTATTAGCCTATTAAATGCAGGCCTTAGAGGCAGGCAGCCTTGCATTCAAACTCTGCCTTGGACACTTACTAGCCAAGAGAACACAAGTAGATAATATAACTTCTCTGAGCCTCAGACAACTGTCTAATGCAACAAATTACAGTGATCTGCCTCAGTGGAGGGAATTCTCCCATCAACAATATCACAGGTCTTGGAAATATTGACCTAAATATCAGTAACAAAATGTTTTAAAGGATATTTCTGTGTTTCTAAAATTAAAAAGTACAAATGCTGCTCTTGGTAATGTAACTATGATAAGATGGTTTTTTCCGTCAATGGATAAATCTACACTTGTTACATATGAATACTACTGGAAAGACCTATAAGAAAGCATTGAAGTATTGGAATTATACAACATATCAAGAGAAAGAGAACAATGTATTACAGAGTAGGGGAAATCTCTCTATTTAGTTAAAGAGTAATATATATAGAACTGGGTGAGCTTGGTTGAATTTGTTTCACAAAATAAAACAAGAGCAAAAACTCCAAACTTGTGAGTTTTCTATTAAAATCACTACAGACTCAGAACAAGCTACAGCCAAGCCCACATAATTCCATCTACTGGAGCTAGTTTTAAGGGGCATCATAAGTTACTCAGCAATCACAATGAAAAGTCCCTGGAAAAAGAGATTTTTGTTGACAGAGACTCATGGGGGCAGTTCTGGGTCTATTTACTGGAAAAGGGTCATGTTGACACCTTTTGTTATTTACATCACAGTATTTCTCCAGTATGGAGGCAGCTAAATGGCTTAGTGGATAGAACATGGGACCTGGAGGCAGGAAGACCTGAGTTCAAATCCAACCTCAGACCACTCTATTTGGCGTAATCCTCTGGAGAAGGAAATGCCAAACCACTCCATTATCTTTGCCAAGAAAACCCCATAATGGAATCAGGAAGAGTTGGACGTGACTGATCAATTTAACAATAATGACAGTTCTCCAGTATATATCCCCTCCCTCCCATAGACTCACAGGATCATAGATTGAGAGCTGGAAGGGAGTTTAGAGGTCATTGATTCTAACTCCAACCTCTATTTCTAAACCTCATTCTGTTTCTAATCTTAAACTTTCTTCTAGATACTTTGGTTTACAGATAAGGAAGCTGAATCCAAGAAAGATTATATTAACTTGCTTGAGGTCCCACAGGTAGCAAGTATCTGAGGTAGGACTGGAGCCCAGTTTACTCTGATTCCAAGGCCAGAACTTTATGCACCTTACCATTTGATTTTAGAACCTCCCTACTAACGATAACAACAACAAAAATGTTTTAAAACATGGGGGAAAGACCAAGTCAGGCAGCATATGTACATTGTCCTCCATTTCTACTGAAAGGAGGGAAGCACGATTCATCATTTTACCGAGGCTGAGATTGATCACTGCAATGGCTGCCATTTACTGTTTGGGTTTACAGCACTTTAGTCATTGTGCGAATCTTGATTGCTTCAGACTTTCACTTTGTGGGCAGTTGTCTATACAAGTCCTCTCATGTTTCTCTGAATTTTTCTGTCATTTCTTGTGGTGCAATACTATTTCATTACATTTGTATGTAAAGCAGGGTTTGTTCAGCCACTCACTAATCAGCGGGTACCCACTTTGCTATTAGGTTGGTTTTGGGGCGTGTGTATGAGTGTGTGTGTGTGTGTGTGTGTGTGTGTGTGTGTGTGTTCACTTTATGTTCCTCCAATAAGCTTTGGATGAGACAGACACAATACATCATGGATCTCTGGTTCCCTTCCCTGAACTTAATGTGCAGGGAACACCTACCCTTGTACCGATCTTTTCTCTTACACTTATCTTTCCAATGCTTCCCATTACTTTCCATCAACAATCTTCCTTTCTATCAATTTTAATCTCATTTCTGCTCCTCCCCTCCCCTCCTCTTCTCTTCTCCTATCTACAAAATCCTGGCTTTAAAACTTAGAGCACTGTGATGTCTGCTACCCTCTTGGGCAAAAGATAGAGTTGAGACCAGTGCTCTGCTCAAAATCAATGTTTTTGCACCTTGCTTTCCCTAGGAGGACGTAATACTAGAAGGAATATGACCCAGAAGGCCACTCTGGTTTCTAGTTAGTGAAGTTCAGGCCCAGGGATGTGTCTGTCTTCCTCTGAATGGTCATTCCTTGAAATACAAAGAAACCCAAATCCATTGAATTGTCCAAGGATTCCTTTTCTTCAGAGATAATATGATTGCACTCTATTTAACTGCATTATTACATTGTATAACACATCATATCATCCCACAGTAAGAGAAAATCAATCTGAACAATTAAACAAATGACATCTTATGAAATAAAGTTGTTTTGGTTTTATCCCAGTGAAAAAGGACTCAACAGGTATTTATTAATTACCTTAATTACTATTAAATGCCTACTATGTGTCAGGCAGCTATATAGCAGTGAGTCATGTAGCACCACTGCCTCCAAAGAGCTAAAGATGAGTGCAACCCAGAGGGTAATGGAGAAGTATGTGGTGGGTGGGATCAGGCTGCAATATAAAGTCAATGAAGAGACTTCAAAGAAGAGTAAAGGAGGTGATAGAGAAACACATAGTATGATAGGAAGAGGAGATGGGCTTAGCACAGTGCCTCACACATAGTAGGTACTTAATAAGTCTTTATCGACTGATTGATGTGGTATCTGCAAAATACAGGTGGACATCTGCAAAACCCTAGTGGTACCCGTGCATGCTATGGTAGAAAGTGACGAAGGTGGGTGGATCCCTGGTGGTGAACCTTTGGAAGGTGGGCAATCATGGCATAAGAGGGGCAGCCATGAGTGGGTTGTTATCTGCTTTGTTATTAGAGGGAGTTCCTAAAATGATAAGATTCTAGATCCCTTTGAATATATTATATGTAAGTATAAATGCCAAGGACTGTGTGCTAAGCTTTGGAAAGACAAGGAGAAGACAAAACAAAAAAAAAGAATCCTTGCCCTCACCTGATATTTTCCTCATTATGATAGCTAGATTGTGTCTTGGATGCTCTTCTTCCTCATTCCAATCTTATTAGATGCTTATTACAAAGTTCTTGGTCAGACTGAATTGGCTCTTTATTTCTTTGCCCATCAAACCTTTCATATAATGCCTTGTATATTGTAAGCACTTAATAAATTCTTATTGGTTAGATTGAATTTGCCCTTTATTTCTTTGCCAAGACCCAAGTCAGGGTGGATATTTGAGATAATTACCTCATAAGAAATATGTATTTGACATGTAAATCATATTGTTAAACAATAAGACCTGGAAAATTAGGACAGGATGATGAATAGACTGTGACCACAAAAGGATACCAAATTACAAATTCCGATTCTCTTACAATGGCTTCATAACCTAAGGATTCTGAGCTCACAAAGACCAGGACCCACCATAGGGGCTTGATCTGAAAGGGGACCAATTTCTATTTTGAGACAGCTGGATGGTGCAGTGGGTAGAGTGGTGAACCTAGAGTCAAGAAGACCTGAGTTCAAATCAGATACTATCTAGTTGCGCCATCCTGGACAAGTCACTTAACTTTTGTCTAACCTCAGTTTCTTCTGCTGTCAAATAAAGATAATAGCACCTACCTCACAGGGTTATTGTGAGGATTAAGTCAGATATTTGTAAGATGCTTTGCAGACCTTAATGCTTGCAATTATTATTTTGAAGCAGCAATGTTTTGGTTACTTTCTCTTCTCCCACAGGTGAGTTCTTTGTGAAAGGGCATGAATCAGCCACCTCTGATGCCCCTCAGTTTAGCATTCTTTCTATATGTCGTCTTCCCTATTAGAATTTAAGCTCCTTGAGGGCAGGAACTCTTTCTTTTTTTAGTTTTTCTTTGTATCTCTGGATCTTAGCATGCACAGTTTGGCAATGAGTTATATAATAATATATATAAAACTTAATAATGTTTACTGACTAAATGACTTTCGGCTCATAGCCCTCATCTACCTTAAAGTCTCCAAATGTGAATGGCAGGATGCCTCCAAATCCTACACAGGCACTGAACATCCACTATAATTTCGAAGGTATGATACCTTTTCCCCCCTTTATTTTGCAGGCAATGCACACATGCTAAGGATTTACAGCAGCCTATGAACAAATACAGACATGTAAGTCATTCAGTCAAAAAGTCCATCTGCTTTCCTACAGAAGAAAGGTAATTTTTCCGCTGCAGTTGGGGAAAGCCTACACCATTCCCATAAGTCCATCCCTCATCCATACAGTGTCCTACAATTTCTTTCTACATTTCACAGAACCATTTTTTGGTGAGATTCCAGCCCAAAAGCTAACAGACTTTGGATCTTGTTGAGCAAGCAAACTCTTATCAAGCTCCTACTCTCCAAATAACACACTGACTTTGTCCTCCATATAGGACCCAGAAATTGTACATACTGTCTTAATTTTTCAAGAAGCAGATATCAGGAAATCTTAAACTCAGGAACTTTTTTTTTTTACAGATGAGCCCAAACTCTATTTTAAACTATGTTTTAAGTTTAAAGTTACTAATATATCACAATAAAAAAAAAAAAGAACAGTACCACAAACCTGGAAACTAGGGAAGATCCTGACTCTGATGTGTGACCTGCCTGAGTAGAAGAAGTGAGTTACCTACTATGAAAAGCAGTGGGTTAAAAACTAATTTCCATTTTTTATTCAGTTGGAATCAAGTTTATTTAGTGCCCATGGAAGACATGCATTGGTGGAGAGGCAGGGGATGGCAAGCAGCTGGAGATCTCTCACAGGCTTCAGGCTGCAACAATCTCAAGTTCTTTCAGGGTCTTTTGAACTTTTAAACTTATAGTTACCCATGAGACAGCTCTCAGAACTGATGCTACCCAGGAACTCTCCTTTTTCTGCTGGAAGGACAGATTCTGAGATTATGCCTTCTGAGGAATTCAAATACCTTTCTCTTCTACATAGAAGAATGGAAGGGGAGGATGAAAAGAAACAGGTGTTTATTAAATACCTACTATGTGCCAGTCACTGTGTTAATCAGCTTTACAAGTATCTGACTTGATCCTTATAACAACCCAGGGAGGTAGGTGTTATTACTCACATTTTACAGATGAGTAAATGGAGGCAGACAGACACTTGCCCAGGCTCATACAGTTAGCAAGTGTCTGAGGCCAGATTTCAGCTCAGATCTTCCTGACTCCAACTCCAGCACTCTATTCATTATATTATCTAGCTGCCTGGCTGGTGTGAGGAATGTGACCTTGAACTACCCTCTCAGAATACGTGTGAGCATATGCCTCCCTCTACTATGTTCTTTCGATGCTGCTCCTGTTGGGGACGGGGGTAGGGAGGGAAAGGGGAGAATCCCTTCCCCATCGCTGCAATTCTTTGAAAGAAGGGGCTAGAGAAAAAGAGAACTCCTCAGGAGATGAGAGCTCCAAAAAGTAGAATCAGTTTATTTTGTAAGATATGAGGTGCAATGGTTGATTCTCCCATCAGCCAATCACAAAGAGATCCTTGGGTCCCATTAGTTTGACTGGAGAAGGGGGAGGGCGGTCCCTTCAATTTGATCAGGGAATATCAATGGCCTATTGATTAAGGAACTTCTCATTTTGATCAGGAATTCCCCTGCTCCACCTCTCTCCTCTCTGTAGAAGTAGAAATGGGTTCAGGGAAAGTAGAGACAAACAATTTTAGATTATCTTTATGCTGAAATCTAATTTCAATATTTGAATCCCTTCTAAAGAGAGATTGATTTCCAAATTCATATTAAAATCATGGGCGACTTGGCTCGTGGCAGCATAAAGAATACATCTCCGAGGAAGGATGCTTTCCCAGGGGAAGGACAGTCAAAACCTTGGACTAGAGAATGTCTTTTTTTATTGCCTGGATCTGTGGAAATTCACAGTGAAGGATTAAACTTTTAATATCTGGTCACAACAGGACATCATTCTTGATGTTACTCAGCTGTCAGAATGTTGTGCCTGGAATTTTCATCACCAAGTTTGTGCTCTCACAGGTCCACAATTTAGACTCTGAAAAAACGTTGGTGTGATGTTTATTTTGTTTTGTTTTGAGATGATTAACAGCATTCAGTGAGCTGGAAGTGGGGGATAAATCTTGTAGTCTGACACTCATATCGATGACATTTATCAAGATAGCACATGAGAAATATATTCGTAATTATCATTTTGAAAGAAACACCAAGTGGAAAAATTATTCCAGATATCAGCCTATGAAAAGTCTCAGTTTTTGTCAAATTTGGCAGGTGAGGTAATATATGTAAAGAGTTTCACCAGTCTTAAAGTGGTATGGATTACATTACTGTTGATGTGGTTGTTAGACAGTGATCAGCTTTAGGATATGACAGAATCTATTTATTGTTACATCACTGCTGAAAGGCAGCCCGGTGGAGTGAACAGAGAAGGGGGTCTGGGTTCAGGTCTCATCCTGACACAGAAGGGCTGTGAGAACCTGGTCTTAACTCTGGCAATTAATCTCAGACAACTCTCTAAGGCTCTAAATTACTGAATAGTTACAGGGCATCAATTCCTCACCTGGAATTCCCTACACCAACGAAATCATAGGTCCTGCTTAACAGATGGATCAATCTATACCTCTATAGATCTACAAATATACAGATGGTGCAGTGCATAGAGCTCCAGGCCTGCATTCAAGGAAGTCTCATTTTTCTGAATTCAAATCTGGACTCAGACACTTACCAGCTGTGTGACACTGAGCAAATCAGTTAACTCTGTTTGCCTCAGTTTCTTCATCTTTAAAATGAACTGGAGAAGGAAATGGTAAAGCACGCCAATATCTCTGCCAAGAAAACCCCAAATGGGGTCACAAAGAGATGGACATGACTGAAAACAATCAAGCAACAATCACAAAAATGTATTTATGCGTGTATTTATCTACTATTTTTTATCTTCTTTGTCTATTGTTTGTCTATCTATCCATCCAACCATCCATCCATCCATCATCTATCTAAAAATGCACACATGCACACACACATTTATTGATATGATTTCTCCATAGTCCCTGTCTTGTGTGAGTTATATATGTGTGTATCATATAAATATATGAATATTTTATGTACATGTTTATATAAAACATATAAACATATTCATCATCTCTTAAATTTTTAGATAAGAAGCAAACCTGTGATTTAATTAATGTGGGGAATTTCATTGAGGAAACTCTCTACTTGTTTTTTTTAAGATGTTTTATTTTTTCTAATTGCATGTAAAGATAGTTTTCAACATTCATTTTTTATACAATTTTGAGTTCTAAATTTTTCTCCCTCCCTCCTGCCTCCTCTCTTCTTCTTTCCCCAAGATGAAAAGCAATCTTATAAAGGTTATACGTGTACAGTCATGTTAAACTTATTTCTACTTTGGTCATGTTGCAAAAGAAGAAGCAGAACAAAAGGAGAAAACTGCCAAAAAACAAAAACAAGTGAAAATAGTCTGCTTTGATCTGCATTCAGACTCCATAGCTCTTTCTCTGGATATCAATAGCATTTGCTATTATGAGTCTTTCAGAATCATCTTGGATCACTGTATTGTTGAAAAATACTACGTCTACCATAGTTGATTACTAGGATGAAAATGTTAAAACAACAAGGAGAATGACAGATTGATAAGGGATACAAATTTGGGGACAGAGGAATTGAATTTTAACTAGGTCCACATTAATATGAATAATGGATCTGTTGAAGTGGTCACATTGATTTGTATAGTATTCAAAGTTGTAATTAATATGTGAAATAAGATAATTGGTTCGAGACAAATGGAAATATGCTTTGTGAATTTGAATTATACAACCTCTCCTTCAGATTCATTGTTTGTACTAATTAGAACCTATCTGTTCTGACTTTCCTTTCTATTTTTTTTATTTTTTTAATTAAATTATTTTGTTTTCAGTATTTGACAATCACTTCCATATATCTTAGATTTTTTCCACTCCCTCTCCCTCATTCCCCCCTCCCTCTTCTCTCCCTCCCTAAGATGGCATATAGGTTATATAAGTTCTTATATAGGTTCTACACCTACATTCCTATTAAATGCATGTTGCATAGAAGAATTAAAATGAATGGGGGAAACCATAAAACAAAACAAAACATAATACAAAAGAAAGTGATCTGTTTCTATCTTCAATCCAATTCCACAGTTCTTTCTCTGGATGTGGAAGGAATTTTGCCTCCAGTCCATTGGAAATTTTTTGCATTTCAATGAAGTACTAAGTCTCTCAGAAAAATTCCTTACATGCTGTGGTTGTTGCTGTGTACAGTGTTCTCCTGGTTCTGTTCCCTTCACTCAGCATCAGTTCATATAACTCTTTCCAGGCCTCTCTGAAGTCTTCCTGTTCATCATTTCTAATAGCACAATAGTATTCCATTACAGTCGTATACCTCAACTTGTTCAGCCATTCCCCAGTTGATGGGCATCCCCTTGATTTCCAGTTTTTGGCCACCACAAAGAGAGCTGCAAGAAATATTTTTGTACATGTG
>JAQQSK010011924.1:0-12080 GCA_028658325.1 Potorous gilbertii
CTCAAAATTAGAATGGAACACATGGAGGCCTGTGACTTTCTGAGAAACCAAGAAATCACAAAACAAAACCAAAAGAATGAAAAAATGGAAGGTAATGTGAAATATCTCATTGGAAAAAAAACTGACCTGGAAAATAGATCCAGGAGAGACAATTTAAAAATTATGGGACTACCTGAAAGCCATGATCCAAAAAAGAGCCTAGACGTCATCCTTCATGAAATTATCAAGGAAAACTGCCCTGATATTCTAGAAGCAGAGGACAAAATAAGAATTCAAGGAATCCACCGATCACCGCCTGAAAGAGATGCAAAAAGAGAAACTCCTAGGAACATTGTGGTCAAATTCCAGAGCTCCCAGGTCAAGGAGAAAATATTGCAAGCAGATGGAAAGAAACAATTCCAGTACTGTGGAAGTACCATGAGGATAACACAAGATCTAGCAGCTTCTACCTTAAAGGATGGAATGGCGTGGAATATGATATTCCAGAAGTCAAAGGAAGTAGGTCTAAAACCAAGAATCACCTACCCAGCAAAACTGAGTATAATACTTCAGGGGAAAATGTGAGCTTTCAATGAAATAGAAGACTTTCAAGCATTCCTGATGAAAAGGTCAGAGCTGAAAAGAAAATTTGACTTTCAAACACAAGAATGAGAAGAAGCATGAAAAAGTAAACAGCAAGGAGAAGTCACAAGGCGCTTACCAACGTGTAACTGTTTACATTCGTATATGGAAAGACAATATTTTTATTTCCTGAAATTTTCAATATCTGGGTAGTTGGTGTTATTACATACATACATATACACACACACATACATACAAACATGCACACACACATGTACAAGCGTGCAAGCACACACACATACACACATCCATGCCCACATAGAGACAGAGAGCACAGAGTGAATTGAATAGGATGGAATCATATCTTAAAAGAAATCAAGGTAAATGGTGAGAGAGAAATGTAGTGGGAGGAGAGAGGGTGAAATGGAATGGAGTAAATTATCTCTCATAGAAGGGGAAAGCAGGAGACTTCTTAGTGGAGGGGAAAAAGAGGAGAGCTGAGAAAAAAACCATGAAGTTTACTCTCATCACATTCTACTGAAGGAAGGAATAAAATGCACACTTCTTTTGGTATGAAAACCTATCACTGAATTGGCAAAAGAGCTTCAAAAAGGCAAGGAGGAGAAGAATGATTTAAAAAGTAGAATTAACCAAATGGAAAGGGAGCTTTAAAAGCTGAGTGAAAATAATGGCTAAGGAAATACTGAATCAACGCAGAGCTGGCAATAGTAGAGCAGAAAGGAGTAAGGGGAGGAAGCTCCTGGGCTGTCTAAAGCAGTGGCAGCACTTCAGATGTCCAGTCTAACCAAGCAAATGAGAGTCGAGGAGCACCAGATATCTGCATCGGCTACATCTGAGGCTATCAGCCTAGAGATTTAATACCTGTAAATCACCTAATTGTAATTACAACAGTCAAAATGGCGAATTGATCAGTAAATGCTCTCTCCTCCTCCCCTTGTTGATCTTGAAAGAAGAAGAAAATATTTCCCCAGAAATATCCTGGATCAGTAGGATCAACAGAAGGATTACAATCTCTTATCACATGAGCCTAGGAAAATCACTAAGGAGGGTTCTTCTTGCTGTGGTGGAAGGGAAACCATTCAGTAACTGAGCTGTCCCAAAGAGTCAGTGAACCAGGAGGAGATCCAGAGCCCCAGGGGGTGGAGCCTTGCAACCACCAACACCAGTACCCCAGGAGTACCTATGAAACCAGGCACTAGGGAAGGTGCGATCACCAAAACCTGAGATTGCCTTTGTGCTAGCTCAGCTGAAGAGACTTTCCCTGGTCTGATCAACCCTACCCCACATTCAACAAGCTAACTCCAGGAAAAATCCAGGCAAAGAGAAAAAGACTTCACCTGGTCTCTCCAATCTCACAGCAGCCATTTCAGCACCAAGTTCTTTAGTGTCTAGCTGGAAGAATCAGAGGTTGCAACATACAAAGCCTAAACATCATGAAGAAGAAGCAAAGCAGGAAAGAAAAGAACACAGAATGTTTCTATGCAGAAAAGGACCAAAACACAAATATCAAAGTGGTCAGAATTGAGAATGTACTGCCATCTGAAATTTTAGAAGGGAATATGAACTGATTGGAAGCACAAAGAGTACCTTTGGAAGAATTGAAGAAGGAGTTTAAAAGCCAAATTAGCGAAATAGAAGAAAACCTGGCCAATGATTTTAAAAGTATGAAAAATATTTCACTGAAGAAAACAGCTACTCCAAAAGGAAAATAGTTAAATGGAAAAAGAAAACCTAACTGGGATAATTGGACAAATGGAAAAGGAAGTACAAGAAGTAAGAGGACAAAATAATTCCTTAAAAGGAATAATTTATCACATGGTAAAGGAGATGCAAATGTCAACTGAAAAAAAGTATTTGATAAAAACTAGAATTGGCCTAGTCAGTCAAACAAAATGTAAAGAATGAAAAGAAAGAAGAAATTTCCAAATATCTAATGGGAAAAACAACTGACTTGTAAAATATATCCAGGAGAGAAAATCTAAGAATAATTGACCAACCAGAAAGCCATCATGAAAAAAAGAGTGCTTGGAAAATATATTCCTTTTTTTCCCTTGCAACTTATTTATAGTAATTAATTCTATTTATTTTCGATGTTGGACATTCTCTACCATATAACTCAGACTTCTATTCCTTTCCATGACCTCTACCTCCTCTCCTCCCTCCCTGAGAAGCATACAATTTTATATAGGTTCTACACATACATCTTTATTGAATACATTTTCAATATACCCATGTTGTGTAAAAGAATTAAAATGAATGGGAGAAGTCATGTAACAAACCAAAAAGTAATACAAAAAACTTCTGCTACATTCTGAGATTAAATTCCATAGCTCTTTCTCTGGACTTGTAAGGCATTCTGTCTTAAAAGATCATTGGAAATTGTTTTGAGTCCTTTTATTACAATGAAATTCCAAGTGTACCTGAACAATTTCTCACACGTTGTGGTCGTTCCTGTGCACAAAATTCTTTTGGTTCTGCTCCGTTCGCTCAGCATCAGAACACATAAATTTTTCTAGGCCTCTCTGAAGCCTTACTGTTCATCATTTCTTAGAGCACAACAGTATTCTATAATATTCAATACCATCATTTATTCAGCCATTCCTCGATTGATGGACATCCCCTTGATTTCCAGTTTTTGATCACCACAAAAAGTGCTGCTATAAATATTTCTGTGCATGTGAGACTCTTTCCCATTATTAAGATCTCTTGGGGATACAATCCTAGAAGAAGTATTGCCGTGTGAGTGAGTATGCATATTTTTGTAGCCATCTGGACACAGTTCCAAATTGTTCTCCAGTATGGGGGAACAGCTTACAAATCCAACAACAATAAATTAGTGTCTCAACTCTCCCACATCCTCTGCAATATTTGTCATGATACTGTTCTGTCACGTTAAGCAATCTGATAAGTGTGATGTGGTACCTCACTGTAGTTTCGATTTGCATCTCTCTTATCAATAGTGATTTAGAACATTTCTCATATGACTATAGGTGTCTTTCACATTCTTCCTCTGAAAATTGCCTGTTCACGTTTTTTGACCATTTATCTATTGGGCAATGACTTATATTTTTGTATATTTGACTCAGTTCTCTATACATTTTGCAAATGAAGCCTTTATCACAGATACTAGTTGCAAAATATTTCTCAGTTTTATCCATCCCTTCGAAACTTGGCTCATTGGATTTGGTTGTGGAAAAACTTTTCAGTTTAATGTAACAAAAATGATTCATTTTACAATTCATAATGCCTTCTATCTCTTTAGTTAGAAATTCTTCCCTTCTCCGTATATGATAAACATACTACTGTTGTTCCAATAATTTTTTTATAGTATCAATATTTATACCTAGATCATGTACCCATTTGGACTTTATTCTTGTGTACGGTGTCAGGCATTGGTCTATGTTTAGTTTGTACCACACTGTTATCCATGTTTCACAGCAATTTTTGTTGAACAGTGAATTCTTATCCCTGAAGCAGGGGTCCTTTGGTTTATCAAACAGTATATTGCTATATTCATTGCTTACTGGGTCTTGAGCACCCACCCTTTTCCACCTGTCTACTCTTCTGCTTCTTAGCGAGTACCAAATTTTGATTATTACTGCTTTATATTACAATTTGATATCTAGTAGAGTCAGACCACCTTCCCTAGTATTTCTTTTCATTACTTCTCTTGCTATTTGGGACATTTTGATCTTTCAGATAAATTTGGATATTATTGTTTTCAGGTCTCCAAAGTAATTATCTGGTAGTTTGACTGGTATGGCACTAAATAAGTGAGCTGTTTTGTTAGAATTGTCATTTTTATTATATTGCCTCCACCTACTTAGGAGCAACTGATGTTTTTCCACTTGCTTAGATATGACTTCATTCGTGCAAAAAGTGTCTTGTAATTGTGTTCATATAGTCCCTGGATTTGTTTTGACAGGTGGACTCCCAAATATCTTACAGTTTCTACCCCAGTTTTAAATGGGATTTCTCTTTCTATCTTTTCCTGATGAGCTTTGTTACTAATATATAGAATGCAGAAGATTTCTGCGAGTTTATTATGTATTCTGTAATTTTGTCAAAGTTGTTTATTATTTTAGGGAGTTCTTTACTTGAATCTCTGGGATTTTCTAAGTATATCATCATATCAACTACAAAGAGCAACAACTTCTTTTTTCTTTACCTATTCTAATTACTTAAATATCTTTATCTTCTCTAATTGCTACAGCTAATATTTCTACTACTATATTGAAAAATAATGGTGAGAATGGACATCCTTGTTTCACCCTTGATCTTATTGGAAATACATCTCGCTTATCTCGATTACCCTGAAGGTTTTAGGTAGATACTGCTTATTATTTTATGGAAAGTTTTCTTTATTCCTATACTCTCAAGTGCTTTTAATAGGAATGGGTGTTGTATTTGACCCAAAGCTTTTTCTGCATATATTGAGATAATCATGTGGTATCTGTTAGGTTTGTTGTTGACATGATCAATAATGCTAATAGTTTTTCTAACATTGAATCAGCTCTGTATTACTTGTATGAGTCCCACCTGATCATAATATATTTTTTTCCTAAAAATTTGCTGTATTCTTTTTGCGAAAATCCTATTGAAACTTTTGTACCTATATTCATTAGATAAATTGATCTATAATTTTCTTTCTCTATTTTGGCTCTTCCCAGTTTAGGTATCAAAACCATACTTGTATCGTAAAATGAATCTGGGAACACTCCATCTTCTCCAATTTTCCCAAATTGTCTGTGTAGGAATGGAATTGACTTTTCTCTAGATGTTTGATAGAACGCATTTGTAAATCCATCCAGATCTGGAGATTTTTTTCCTAGAGAGTTCATTGATGGCTTGTTCTCTTTCTTTTTCTAATATACAGTTGTTTTAGTATTCGAATTCCTCTCCTGTTAATATGGGGAATTTCAATTTTACACTCATCCATGTGGTTGAGGTTAGCGAATTTATGGGAGCAATGTTAAGTAAATAAATTAGGAATTACTGCCTTAATTTTCTCCTCATTGGAGGTGAGTTCACCTCTTTCATTTTTGTTGTTAGTATTTGTTTTTCTTTTTTCTTTTTTTAAATCAAATTGACAAAACATTTCTCAATCTTGTTAGTTTTTTCATAGAACCAACTACTAGTTTTATTTATTGATTCAATAATTTTCCTGATTTCACTTTCATTAATCTCCACCTTGGTTTTCAGTATTTCTAATTTTCTCTTTATTTGGGGATGTTCAATTTGTTCTTTTTTAAGATTTTTTTATCTGCATGCCAGATTTACTTATCTCGTCTTCTTTTTTATTCATGTAGGCATTCAAAGACACAAACAGTCCCATAAGAATTGTTTTTGCAGTATCTCATAAGATTTGATATGTTGTCTCATTATTGTCCTTCTCTTGAGTGAAGTTTTTGATGGTTTATATGATTTGTTTTCTAACTGACTCCTTCTTAATATTAGTTTTTTTAGCTTCCAATTAATTTTTGGTTTATCTTTCCATTGACTTTCATTACATGTAATTTTAATTGCATTTTGATCTGAGAAGCGTGCATTGACAATCTCTGCCTTTCTGCACCAAATTGTGAGGTTCTTGTGCATACATGGTCAGTTTTTGCATATGTGCCATATACTGTGGAGAAAACGTTATAATCCTTACTGTCTCCATTCAATTTTCAGTATAGATCTATCATATCAATCTTATCCAGAGTTTTATTGACCTCCTTAATTTCTTTCTTGTTTATTTCAGGTTAGACTTATGGGGGTGGTGTTTGAGGTCCCCAAGTAGTATAGCTTTGCTAATTCTTCCTATAAGTACCTTAACTTCTCCTGAAAGAATCTGGATGCTATACCACTTGGAACATATATGTTAAGTAATGATATTGCTTCACTGTCTACGCTGCCTTTTAGCAGGATATAGTTTCCTTCCTTATCTTTTTGATTAGACCTATTTCTACTTTTATTTTGTCTGAGATTTGGATTGCTACACCTGCTTTTCTTACATCAACCGAAACACAATACATTCTGCTCCAAGCTGTTACTTTTACCCTGTGTGTGTATCTCCCCCTTGTTTCTTGTAAACAACATGGTGTGGGATTATGATTTTTTCATCCATTCTGCTACCGGTCTCCATTTTGTAGGAGATTAAATTCCATTCACATTCACAGTTACGATTACAATCTGTGTCACTTGCTCCATCCTCTTTCACATGATTTGTACTTTTAGTTCTCCCATCTCCGTTTCCCTCCTCAATAGGGTTTTCACTTCTGACCACCATCTCCCCAGTCTACATTTACTTCTTTCAGCCGGCTCCCTTTTATTTTCCTATTCCTTAGCAACTTCTTCCCTCTCTTTTAACCTCCCCTCCCTTTTCTTTCCTCCTTCCTCTCCTACTGACCATAAAGTTAGTTGGATTTTTGTACTTAATTAAGTTTATTTTTCTCTCCTTGTACCAAATCAGATGAGAGTATAGCTCAAAGATTGCTCATCTCCCTTCCCTGTTTCCCTCTACTCTGTATAATTTTGTATTTCTTCCTTTAATGTAATTTACCATTTTCTGCTTCCTCATTTTCACATCTCCTGTTAAAGCCCCTTGCATGGTTAAATCACATTTTTGTCATCACATGTTGAGGGTCAGAGCAGAGTGCTATTGACAAGATCAGGAAAGACCTTCGGGGAAACTGTTCTTTTTAAATACATATAAATTTATTTATTTAACTTTTACATTCATTTTCACAAGATTTTGGGTTCCAAAACTTTCTCCCCATTTGTACCCTCCCCCCACCCCAATACACCGAGCATTCTAATTTCCCCTATCACCAATCTACCCTCTCCTCTTTCATCCCTCCCTTCCCTTACCCCATCTTCTCTTTTGTCCTGTAAGGCCAGATAGCTGTCTATTCCCCATTACCTGTATTTCTTATTTCCTAGTAGCAAGGAAAATACCCGACAGTTGTTCCTAAAACTTTGAGTTCCAACTTCTCCCCATCCCTCTCTCCCCACCCATTCCCGTTGGGAAGGCAGGCAATTCAATATAGGGTATATCTGTGTAATTTTGCAAGTGACTTGCATAATAGTTGTGTTGTGTAAGATTAACTATATTTCCCTCCATCCTATCCTGCCCCACATTATTGCTATTCTCTTTTGATCCTGTCCCTCCACAAGAGTTTTCACTTCAAACTGCTCCCTCCTTCCATTACCTTCCCTTCCATCATCCCCTCCCCACCCTGCTTATCTCCTTCTCCCCCACTTTCCTGTATTGTAAGAGAGGTTTTCATACCAAAGTGAGTGTGCATTTTATTCCTTCCTTTAGTCGAATGTGATGAGAGTAAAATTCACGATTTTATTTCAGCTCTCCTCTTTTTCCCTCTGCTAAGAAGTCTCCTACTTGTGTCTCTTTTGAGAGATAATTTACCCCATTCCATTTCACCCTCTCTCCTCTCATTACATTTCTCTCCCACCGTTTACCTTGATTTCTTTTAAGATATGATCCCATCCTATTCAATTCACTCTGTGCTCTCTGTCTCTGTGTGAGCGTGCATGTGCGTATGTGTGTGTGTGTGTGCATACACGTCTGTACATGTGTGTGTGTGTGTAGGTGTGTGTGTGTAATACCACCAATTACCCAGATACTGAAAACTTTCAGGAGTTACAAATACTGTCTTTCCATATAGGAATGTAAACAGTTCAACTTTGGTAATTCTCTTGTGACTTCTCCTTGCTGTTTACTTTTTCATACTTCTTCTCATTCTTGTGTTTGAAAGTCACATTTTCTGGTTCTAGAATATCAGGGCAGTTTTTCTTGATAGTTTCATGAAGGATGATGTCTAAGCTCTTTTTTTGATCATGGATTTCAGGTAGTCCCATAATTTTTAAATTGTCTCTCCTGGATCTATTTTCCAGGTCAGTTGTTTTTCCAATGAGATATTTCACACTATCTTCCATTTTTTCATTCTTTTGGTTTTGTGTTTTGATTTCTTGGTTTCTCATGAAGTCATTAGCCTCCATCTGTTCCATTCTAATTTTGAGAGAACTATTTTCTTCAGTGAGCTTTTGCACCTCTTTTTCCACTTAACTAATTGTGCTTTTGAAAGCATTCTTCTCCTCATTTCCTTTTTGAACCGCTTTTGCCAATTGAGTTAGCTTATTTTTCAAAGTGTTATTTTCTTCCGCATTTTTTGGGGTCTCATTTATTAAGGTATTTACCCATTTTTCATGCTTTTCTCGCATCTCTCTCATTTTTCTTCCCAGTTTTTCCTCCACCTGTCTAACTTGGTTTTCAAAATCCTTTTTAAGATCTTCCGTGGCCTGAGCCCACTAGATATCTATTTCAGATGTTTGGGATACAGAGGCCTTTACTGTTATTTCTTTACCTGATGGTAAGAAGTTTTCTTCTTCATCAGAGAGGAATGGCGCAATCATCTGGTCCCCCAAAAAATAACCTTCTATGGTATTATTTCTTTTCCCTTTTCTGGGCATTTTCCCAGCCAGCTACTTGACTTCTGAGAATCCTCTCTACCCCTGGCCTAGATCCACCCACCTAGTGCTTGGTGTCTGAGATTCAAATGCTGCTCCCCAGCCTCAGGGCTTTTGGCAGCAGGCCTGGCTGCTATTCAATGGCAGCTTAAGTTCAGGTGCTCAGGTGGAACAGGGCCGCCTCCCAGACTCAGTTCCCTCAGGGGCTTTATGCAGAGACCTTTTATAATGGAGCTCCTGCCAAGCTCCTCCCTGCTTTAGGAGCCTCTGGGCGCCACTATCTCTTCCAGTGCCTCTGTTGCTACCTCGCCAGGGGGCCCGAGTCCCATTGACATCCTGCTCCCCTCTCTGCCCGTCTTTCTCACTGACCTGTGTGTCTGTGGGTGGAGGGACCTTCATGGCTGCCACAGATTCCATCGCTGAAGCCTACTCCGATCTGCTCACTCCTCTCAGTCAGGAAAATTGTTCTTTGAGGCTCTCCTCATTATCATCCAGAAAGGCTCTCCATGCCACCCAGAAGTTGATGTCTCTGTGAGACAAGCGTGGTAACTGTAGAATACAAGGGATATGTAAAACAGATGTCCTCTAGGCTAATAGTCTTTAAAGACAATAAGACAGGCTAAATCACTGGGACAGAAGATGAGCAAAATGTCACATAGACTTGAAAATTCTGTCTATATAAACCCGAAACCTTGGATCAATAAATGGAACTCGTCTCTCTTTTCCAGCCTCCTGTGACTCTTTTTTTCAACCACATAACCAAGCCGTGTAGGGACATGGGCTGTATGCTACATATGGTGCCACAACAAGGACTTGATCCAGGAAAAGGACTCTTCTTTTGGTGAGTGACCCCCTTAGAAAGGAATTCTGAATCCTGAGTTGTGAGAAGACAACGAAGGTAAGGGGAAGCCTCGAAGAAGCCCAGGAGGGGCGTTTCACATCTTTCGAGGTTTGTGCAGACACAGTAAAATCTCAGCAGCTTACTGTGTTAACAGAATCAAAAGGCAGATTCTGTGCATAAGAAATCAGTATTGATATGTAAAAAGAAAAAGTAAGGTTAGCAATGGGTCAGATACTTTTTAAGAGTAGAAACACTCAGGTAGAAGCGGTTGCAGAGAAGGTGGAAGGGGAAGAAGAGGTGGATTCCCGGTCAGAGGAAGCCTCAGCACCCGTGCAACCCTCGGTTCCCACAGAACTGCTGCCATTCCATACTTCTCCAGAAACCCCAGATCCCATTAACCGAAGAGGAGTTGCAAGAGATTTCACTCCTCTGGATTTTAAATTTTTACGGGAATTAATACAAGGGGCAGTAAATTATGGACCAAGTAATCCTTACATCCAGTCTCTTCTGACAGCATTTCTCAGACAGCCCTGTGTCCCACTGATAGTTGTAATTTAGATAAAATCACTCTTGAAGGAGATTACTTAATGTGGACATTTGAGTTTCACAAAGCATGTTGGAACAAAGTAAAAGAAATCAAGCCATAGGTCTAATTTATGCAGAGGATTTTTGACAATCTTTTCTCAGTTTTTTGAAATCTGCCTTGTTGTCTGTATATGTATTCTATCTCTATGTTCTGTGTGAGTGAGTTTGTGTCTTAATCTTTTCCCCATTTTTTCTCTTTCCTTCCCCCTCATCCAATCTCTCTAATGACTGCAACATCAAGGAGGAGTATGGGAGAAAGAAAGAGAAACTGACCTTATTGCTAAAGGCAGTTTTAGGAAAGCATAAAAGTTTTGGAAAGTTGTTTGTAAAACTCTCTCTGTTTCTTTCTACCTTCTAACCCTGGCCAGGTTGGGAAGGTGGAGGGAAATACAAGAAGAAATCAGAGAAGTTTTTTCCTCATATCAGAGGCAGCTTGACTAGCATTTTAATTATATCATGCCTCACTTGAAAGAGAATTTTTTGTATAATGGGAAATAACCAAAAAGTAGTTATTCTGGTTATATTTTAAGTGAAGCATGTCACTCCTAATTGGACATTTAAAACAGGTCAGAATTTGTTACATTATTTGGCACACTAAGGCAAGTTGAAAAAATGTATAGATCTGAAAAAGACACCTCAGCAGAGATAAAGCTTTTGAACTCTCCAGTAGAACGGGGGAGACTTGGCCCCGCTGGATAGTTGTCCAGAAGTCTCCCTCACTTCAGCTGATAGATACAAAAATCTTCTCTTTCAAAGAAGTTCTTAAGGAGTGGGGCACACAAGTAAAATTTACTTGAGTAAAGGTTAGAACCATCAAGATATTTTGCTCTGCAGACCCAAATCATCAGGCAGCTAGGATTGCAGTGAATTGTAACTCTTATTATCCCAGATTAGATCAAGGGAAGAGAATGTTAAAGAATAGTAGGGAATTTAATTTACCCTTCCTGAGAGCAGGTGTTGGGTAACAGCAATATGACATCACATATGTATCAGTCCCTATATTTAGTAACCCCAGTCTTGTATTTATACGTGATGGTTTGGAAGGTAATTAATGACACTTAAGGTTCACTATTTGTGTTACTGTTGTGCTTCTAAAGTGTTTGTCTTATATTGTTAAAATTCAGTAACACTTGCAATTGAGAAATAGTGTTAGAGAAACCAATTTATTTTTTTAAGATAAATTTATTTATCTAACTTTTACATTCATTTTCTTTTTTATATAATTATTTATTTATTTTAAATAAATTTATTTAACTTTTTACATTCATTTTCACAAGATTTGGGGCTCCAAAATTTTCTCCCCATTTGTCCCCTCCCCCTTCCCCAATACAATGGACATTCTAATTACCCATATCACCAATCTGCCCTCTCTTGTATCATCCCTCCCATCCCTAACCCCATCTTCTCTTTTGTCCTGTAGGGCCAGATAACTTTCTATTCCCTATTATCTGTATTTCTTATTTCCTAGTAGCAAGAACAATACTCAACAGGTGATCGTAAAATTTTAAGTTCCAGTTTTTCCCCATCCCTCCCTCCCCACCCATTCCCTTTGGGAAGGCAGGCAATTCAATGTAGGCCATATCTGTGTAGTTTTGCAAATGAC
>JAQQSK010011925.1:0-12080 GCA_028658325.1 Potorous gilbertii
TCTGAATTATTATACTCAGTTTTGCTGGGTGGGTGATTCTTGGTTTTAGATCTAGTTCCTTTGCCTTCTGGAATATCCTATTCCACACCCTTTATTCCCTTAATGTAGAAGCTGCTAGATCTTGTGTTATCCTGATTGTATTTCCACAATACTGGAATTGTTTCTTTCTAGCTGCTTACAACATTTTCTCCTTGACCTGGGAACTCTGGAATTTGGCCACAATGTTCCTAGGAGTTTCTCTTTTTGGATCTCTTTCAGGCGGTGATCGGTGGATTCCTTGAATACTTATTTTGCCCTCTGGTTCTAGAATATTAGGGAAGTTTTCCTTGATAATTTCATGAAGGATGATGTCTAGGCTCTTTTTTTGATCTGTGCCTGTAAACTTGGTGCTATGTACAGATAGCATCAAAAGAGCTTTCTTTATTAAGTACTCGGCTCCCAAATTGTTTGTAGGCATTGAAAGTTTTTTTTTAAATTTTTTGCTGGTGGGAGTTGTTTGAAGCCAAAGCTACAAGTTAATTCAGGAATATCTTGTATGCTTGTTCAAGTTCTTAAAAGTCAATTTAGGACCCAAGTTACAGATGTAGAGTAGTGAGCACTGTCTTTATCACCTATGAAATGATTTCTTCACGTTTTTCTTGTGGACTCAGTAAAACCCTGCCTGGTCTACCTGTGCTTATTACAAATCCCCATACATTTAAATTTGACAGTTGTGAGACACTGACCTATGATAAACTCTGGCATTTTAAAACAGATATATCTGCATCACTAATTCTTGGGATGAATATTAAAATATTTGGAAGATTGTGACAGGGGCTTTTTATTCTTCCTTCGTGAGGTCTTTTTTGTTATGCTCTAGCTCTTAATATTCCCCCTAACAAAACATTACTGTGGGTTTATTTTGAGTACCTTAGATATGAACAGGCTCTCGCCCGCTTATAAGGAGGCCCGTTAGGTAGAGACTGGTTTTTATCTTGATAACCCCTTTTATGAAACACAGCGCTTAGCACAAGGTTAGTCTTTAATAAATCCCTTTGGATTGATCGTTATTGTGATAGAGTTCCACCCTCTCAGTTTGGTTATACACACTTTTGTATCATGTGGACCATTTTTCCATGTAAATATTGGTAGTTTTGATTTCTTTCTCTAAAACTGACTGTTCATATGCTTGCATTATTTAGCTTTTGGAGAGTGAATCTTATTCTTATAAACTTGAATCAGTTTAGAGCAGAGAAGTATTCCCTATTGGTTAAGAAATGAAAATTAATTTTATATTTATGATTAAAGTCCTTTTTTTGGGGTTCATTCTTGATTCAGGATGTTCCCAAAATTCTGTGGGAGTGTTGTATGGAGATGCGATATTCCCCTTAAGAAATTTTTAGTTGATAATATGGAATTCTCAAGATGCTCAAACTTATTGGGCACTTGTAGATCTTTTATATTCTTTTGACTCTTGGAATAACTTAGAACCCCTCTGAAATCCTTGGTTATAGGCAAGGATTTCCCAGTAATATGGTCAGTTCACAGACGGATTAACATTACTCTGAAGGTTGTCCAACAGCCCACTGTTTCCATTTAAATTCTTGTGCTGGAGTAAGAATGTTTTCCCCCTTTTTTAATACATTACCAACCACTACATGTGCCTCCCTATTACGATATCCACATTTTTAGCCAGCCAGTAAGTAAAGATTGGGTTTCACACATTTTATGTAATTAGAAAGCTGTCTTTCAGTAGTGTATATAAAAATTTCTGTGATGATGTTGGTTTTCTGAAATAAAACTGATTTTTAAAATCTCTTTTTCCACCCACTAGCTGTTGACATTTGGATTGCTGTGTTGTTAGATGTGTGTCCAGGCTTCCCTTCCTACAGCTGTTAAAGCAGCTGTTGTCGTTAAAGCTCTCCAAAGGGCAAAGTTACTGTGTTTTTCTGGCATTCCTGGTTCAGAACCTAGATTAACACAAGAACTTCCCTTTGATGGTAATTTTCTCAGATGAAGAAGCTCTTAATCCAGAGCTGGAAAATTTTTAGCTTCTGCCTTCTCTTTCACTTTCTGTTTATAGTTGTCACTATAGTATTTTAATCAGCCTTGCCTCCCATGGAAAGTTTTGAGTGGGAATTGCATCAAAGAGAAGAAAGTTTGTTTTAATGAGGAAACTTGCTGATAATTTACATCCCTGAAACTGTTAAATCAAAATTACTATTAAAAGTACACTTCTTATGGACTTGTATTAACTGCTGCTGATAATGCAGAATAACTGAAAGGGTCAGAATCAGTAAGCTTATAAGAACACAGTTACTTTGACATTTCTTTTCATGTTATCTCAAATATTAATCTTCAAGTGCTTGATCATGCTGTTACTTTACTGAAAGGCACTAGGTTATTGTAATTTAAATAATAGGAATTTTCCTAATCTCTGCTATATATTTGACTATGAATTTTTCTTCTGGTCAAGTAAAGTTATAATTTAAACTATTTGTCTTTATTTTCCCAGCTTCTCTTTCTTGTGAAAACTAATTGAATGTTTTTAGAACCCGCACAATTGAGAGGCACTTTATTCAGAATTGCCTATGGTAGAAAAATCAGCAGGCAACTTAAACAATATCCTTAAGTGATCTCCAGATCATTTTTTGTGTAGTTGCTGCAAATTTGCTCAATCTGTGGTATTATGAGAGCTATTTCTCTTTGGAATTTTTGTGGATTTCCTGCACAGGGGACACATATTCTCCAGATTACTAATAATAAGGCAGCTAGATCAATCAGTGGATGGAGTACAAGGCCTGCAACCAAGAAGACCTGAGTTCAGATCTAGCCCTAGATGCTTACTAGCGGTATGATCCTGAGCACGTTGCTGACCCTGTCTCAGTTTCCTCTGCTGTAAAATGAGAGAAGTAAGAACAACTACGTCCAAGAGCTGTTGCGTGGTCAAGTGGCGTCGTAATTGTGAAGGGCTTGCCATATTGTCTCATACACGGTAAGCCCTGAATAAATCTTAGTTACCATTATTCTTATTGTTTTGGGATATGCTAAATTTTTTGTCTGTTGTTGGAGGTCTCTGTTATTAGAGCACTTGATAGATTCTTTCCTAACGTGGGTGATCTTATACAGTGTAAGGGAGCTGGTGTTCTACGTATGACTGAACGAAGAGGAAAAAGTAATTGGAACTCTGGATGGAAATGACCTTTTGTGTTGAGATACGTAAGGAAAGGGAACACTGGGCATACTGTGATGTCCACAGCAAGATTTTAGGGAGCAGATTTATTTGAAGAGTTCAGAAAGAGGATAAATAGGATCCTGGGGCCTGAAATTCTACAAGGAAAGTTAATTAAAAGCATTATAGGCAATCAATAACTAAACTGTAAGGCACAAACACAAATGATGCCACTGAGGAAGAAAATTTAACTGCACAGGGAATTCATTGACCTATTAGGAATTAAAAAAAAAAAACTCAAATAATGTGATTAAAGGGAGGTAATGGAGTCATATACAAAAGAAATTGCTTGGTCCTGTAATCGTAGGTTCAGGCCTAAAACACAGGGAGTCTTGTGATAAACGTTAAGGTGATGACAATAGACTTTTTATACTATCTTATTCCAAAGAAGGGACGGGACTGCTGAGTAGGGTAGATGAACTCAACTTCCTGTCTCCTATTCTGTTCCTTTCTTCTGCAAAGGCATAAGAGTACCAGATTTGGAGCTGAAGACAGATTTTACTTTCATTACCAATAACAACTAGTAACTGCATGATCCTTGGGCAAAGACTATACCTTGTCACTACTTTTTTTCTGGTCCTCAGTCCTGACCCTATAGTATTCAAAGAAGATACTAAGTATTTGGTTCTGATGAAGTAGATAAATACCTTATTGTGGTGATAAAATTGTTTTCACTTAATAAGTATGTGCTGAGTACCTACTATGTGCCAGACACTGTGCTAAGGAGTAGGGATATGAAGAAAGGCAAAAACCCCCAAACAATCCAAAACAGTGGTTCCAGCCCTTGGGAAGCACAAAATCTGATGGGGGAGATAGCAAGCAAACAAATATGAACAAACAAACTCTGTACAGGATAAGCAAGAAATCATTAATAGTGCGAAGGCAGTGGAATTAAGAGGGATTGGGAACGATTTTGTGTAGAAGGTGGATTTCTAGGAAGCCAAGGAAGCCCCAAGTCTACGTTTATTTAATGTTAATACAGCAGTGCTGTTGGACTTTTCCATATTTTTATTATCCTCGGTAGGAAAGGGCCGTTGTTAATACCTGATTTTAAGCTACTTGACTAAATGTCAGTAAGGACAATGCTTACCTCCCAGTTCTCTTCTCCTGAAGACTTTTTCATCCTTTCTGCCAGAGGCACAGATTCTAAGCACAGAATCACACAGAAGGGTTGTGGATGGGTGACAGTTTATACACTGGAAGGGAGGGCATTATGGGATTTGGGGTTCACTGACATGTTCAGGAGATTGGAAGAATGGTTTCCTAACATTAGGGCCATTGTTAATAGAACTTTGTTTCACTTGTAATTCACTTTATGGGAACTTGTATGAAAGTCCAAAATCATACAAAAGTCTAAATAGTGATTACTTCAAAGGAGATATTCACAGAATAATTTATTTAAATAGTAAGTTCCATAAGAGGATTAAATATTACTTGATTTGTAAAGATTATATTTACATACAACCTTTTAAGAATACTTCTCTATATAAAGTGACAGATGTTTTCAGGTGTGACTTCATAAGCTTTCAGCAGCAAAATTTCTGCCAAAGAAATCTTTATTTTATTGTTTCAAAATTCATTTTTTCTTGTCTTGTCAATCCTATACACTTAAAAAAATTAATCCCAAAGTTACAGCTAATCCAATTGATTTATGTCAAGTCTTGCTGAATATTTTTTATATGTGATAACTCTGCCATAAATAGTTCATTGACATTCTGTCACTTGGTTCGTTATAGGGATCAGGGTTTGGTATGAAGAGCACTGAATTAAAATGCATAGATATTCAAACTACAAGGGATAACATATTTCAAAGTGCTTAACATAGTACCCAGCACTTATATGATGATCTGATTTTATTGTTAACGTATTTGCTTCATCTCCTGAGATCAAATCAGTCATCCTTAAGACCTTAAGAATTTTTTTGAATGACTCTGAAGAAGCTAAGAAATATTGTTCTCTGTTTGTTCTAACCTGTAGCAAATTAAAAATTCATCATAGTCATCAGAGGCAAGGTGGTGATGCAGTGGAGCTAGTTCTCAACTTGGAGTCAAGAAGAACCAAGTTGAGATCCAGCCTCAGACACTTCATATCTAGCTAGCTCTGCGACTCTGCACAAATCACTTTCTGCTCACTTTCCTCCATTGTAAAATGGAGCTAATAACAGCCCTTATCTTGGACTATTAACATGAGAATCAAATGAGGTAGCCTTTGTAAAAGTGCTTAGCGCAGCTCGTAGTAGGTACTATGTAAAAATACTTATTTCCTTGCTTTCCATAGAAACCAAAGAGAAATATATTGCACAATATCTTGTATTTATGATTGCGGCACCTATGCTTTTCCAGTAAGATTTTTATGTTTTCTTAGTAGAAAATTGAAGTTTGGCAGTTGTCTTTTTATGTACTTTTTGATGATATGTTTTTCATTGTGAATGTTGGCATGGGGTTTCTCTGAATTCAATAGTAAATTGATCAGCAGCAATGTTTATCCTACAAGGTTTCACTTGAGACATACATTGCTTCTTTCTTGATTATTGGGCATCCGATTTTGGAACAATAGTGAATATAATTAACCAGATATAGTTGTGTATGACATAGGATTGGGTTTGTTTTGTTTTGGCTGTGTCTTTGTTTAATTGCTTAAGCATAATCCTCTGAATAAGACTGAATTATGTTCTTTTTTCATATTGCCTGTTGTTCTTTCTGAAGTTTACCCTTTTTTGAACTTTAATTTTCATGTATCTCAAGACTGTCCTATTTACTGAGTCTTTTCTCCATTTTCTCCTGACATGGTATGCTAAGTTCTTTTCTTGACTAAGTATATTTTCAGGATGACTTCTCTTGAAAATATCATTGGACAGAATTACCAAGTGAATTAAGGCCTCCACCCTCCAGAGAGAAGGAATCTGTTTACAAACCTGCTGTATTTATTACATACCTCATTTAGCTCCTTCATCATTTTAATAGAAAAATGAGTCATTTTAAATGGTTCTGAAATAATTTGAGGTAAGCCACATAGCTGTAGGCAGAATATGATTTACTGAGGCGATACCACACTCTTTTTAAGAAAATGCTGGTGTGATCTGCAATAATAATTTATGATTATTTATAATGTAGTAATTGTATTAGATGGATTTGTTTTCATTGACATTTGCTGATTAGATTGAATATTTAGAGGCTCTGTCCAGGCCAACTTTAAATCTTTAACACCAAATTGTAAAATTCCATATTTGGGATTTGGACTCTCAAATAAATGTCTTCTCTCCATTCAAACCATTAACTATAAATGTGGTTTAAGATTTGTTTTGATTTTTTTTTTTGTTGAATTAAAAAGGAGATAATTAGTATCTTGGCCATTTTCGTTGGAGCCTTACTTAGCTCATCTTTACTTTACCTCAACCAGGATACTTTCTATTTCAGCACCTCTAGCTCCAAGATAAAGAGTTCTGGAATTCTATTGCTTATCATGCCTTCCTGTCCCTTTTTTTCTCAAATTATTTTTCCTAACACTATAACCATTAGGTTCTTCATCTTTCAATACATTACCCATGATAGAGTCTCATATTCTTTTAAATCTCAATACTATGGTTGACTAAGTCAATGAAATTAGAATATTTCTTGAATTTGATGCTCTTGCCTTTGTTCTTTTTATCACAAATGCCATATCAAATCCAAACATTGAATTTCTTCCAGTATCTAATTTTTCTATTCATACCTAAATCCTGTTTACCACTTCTAGTAAAAACTAAACAGCTTTGCTGACTGGATCCACCACAAATATTAGCGACATGTTAAGCTTATTTTCATACTGCAAATTTGGATATAATATTTTGATACATATTTCATATTCAGCATTTAGATTGGAAAACAGAACTATTGTTGGTATCATCTCACACTAATCCTATTCATTGCATACAGCACGTAGGAATTCTGTTAATACATTTTTGGGAAACATTGAGTTAATCTAATGTTTGTTCAGTTTGAGTGATAAAGACTTATTTTAATGGGGAAGAAACTTTCAATCATAGGTGGATCATTGCTGATTTCTGTAAAGGCAAAATCACTAGATAGAATTGAATTTTCACTTAATTATGTTGTAAATTTAACAGTTTGTATTTTTTGCAGAAAACTCATGTGGAATTTGAAGGTAAACTATTATAGATTTATCTTTTATAATACAGTTCATCATAAATGTAGTTTGAGTAATAATCTACTAAATTAATCATGCACTTTTTCATTTTGGCTGGGTCATTTTGGACAGCTTTTCTTTATACTTCATATTTTTAACTAATTGGGAAAATTTTTCTAATTTAAAAGAGTATTTTATATGTCATTTAGATTTTCTCCATTTTTACCTTTTTTTAGTTCAAATGAACCAGCTACTATTGACCTTTGTAAAACAAGCCAGAAATACAGAAATAAATATTGTTTGTAATTCTTTTATAATTAACTATCTCTTTTGCAGTTGAACTAACAATTTCTATTTAACAAATGTCAGATTCCATTTAACCAATAAATCTTTCATTGCCTAGTCCATTTGAAAAATTAATTTGAAATTTGAAAAATTACTTCCATTTCTGATATAGAATATTACAATGATGTTGGTAAATGCTCTAGAAATATGAGCGTAAATATGAATATAAATGCTAGCATCTAAAAGAGACCAGTGGAAGATTTGGTTAAGATATTTCTGAAGCAGTGTAACAGATTTAGAGCTGATGTAGGCATGCTGGAGACCTTGGGGAGGGTGTGTGAAAGAGGAAAGGAAAACTGAGCGTATTTGGATATGCACACTAGATTAGGGAAGAGCACATTTCAAAGGTTCTAGTGAAGGATAGCTCATTTTGTGGTGGTCAGCATAAGAAGGATGAGAAACCATCAGGAATGAAATTCTGAAGTCACGAAGTGCAATATTCAATGTGGGGAGGGGAGGAGGAGAAAGGCAGTTGTTTGAATGATTGTTTACATGAGAAACTCACCCACCAACTTAAATTATACGTACAGAAGAATTAAGTAAGCACAGAAGACAGAAGTGGGAGAAGTTATAGAACTCAAATGGACTGAACCTAGTTAGGACACATAAGGAAGTTTGAAAACAAAAAAGTTTTGTTTTTTTTTCCCTTTTCTTCCCACCCTCGACAACTACCTTGTGGGAAAGAATGGAATTAAAGAAAATATAAGACTGCGTAGTGGACAGATGGTATGGTAGCTCAAAACAGAGAAGGCAGAACTGCTTAATTATTATTTTGTTTTTGTGTTATCTGCCAAGGAAAATGATCTTTGCACTGGAAATGACAGATCAAAATGGCTAACAGAGTTGATAACCCATGGTTGAGGAAGAAGGTTGATAGAGAGCACCTAGTTGACTTGGAATTTTGCAATAAAACATAATAAAAATAACAATAAAAACAGCAACATTTACATGGTGCCTGCTAAGTGCCAGGCGCTGCGCTAAGCACTTTACAAATGTTATCTCCTGTGATCCTTACAACAGCCCTAGATGTGTGGGTGCTATTATTAACCCAGTTTTACTGTTGAGGAAACTTGGGCAGTCAGGGTAAGTGATTTGCTTGAGATAGACATCTAAGGTTGAGTTTTAATTCAGATGTGACTGCAGTCTTAGTCGTCTTTCTGCTGTGCCGCCTAGCTGCCCAAGTCACTATATCCTGTGGGACTCAACTGGTGAATGCTTTTGCTGAACCACCATCAGTCACAGATTGTGCATTTCTATTTATTATTCATTCATTCGTTCATTCACTCATTCATTCTTATTCATCTGTTTATTTGTTTGTTCATGTATTTGTTTACTTATTTATTTTGAGTTTTTCCCATTCTCTTCCATGAGATTTTGAGTTCCAAATTTTCTTCCCATCCTTCTCCTCCCCTCACCCAGATGTGGCATACAATTTGATACAGGCTCCACACACACACACACACACACACACACATACACACACACACACACACACACACACATACACACACACACACACAAACAAACAAACACACACACATTCATATTAAACATATTTTCACATTAGCCGTGTTATAAAGAAGAAAAGAGAGAAAGCAAATAGTATTCTTTGATCTGCATTTAGAGCTCCATAGTTCTTTTTCTGGATGTGGATAGCATTTTCCATCGTGAGTCATTTGGAGTTGTTTTAGATCCCTGCATCACTAAGCGGAGATAAGTCTGTCAAAGTTAGTCATGGCACAATGTTATTGTTACTGTGTAAAATGTTCTTTTGGTTCTGTTCATTTCATTCAGCATCAGTTGATCCAAGTCTTTCCAGGTTTTTCTGAAATTCACCTGCTCATTGTTTCTTATGGAATAATAACATTCAGATACCATAACTTGTTCAACCATTCCCCAGTTGATGGGCATCCCCTTGATTTCCAGTTCTTGGCCACCACACAAAAAGCTGCTATAAATATTTTTGTACATGTGGGTCCTGTCCTCATTTTTATGATCTCTTTGGGATACAGACCTAGAAGTTGTATTGCTGCGTCAAAGGGTCAAACTGTATACACAGTTTTATAGCTCTTTGGGCATAGTTCCAAATTACTCTCCAGAATGGTTGGATCACTTCACAACTTCACCAGCAGTGCATTAGTATTCCAATTTTTCCACATCTTCTCCAATATTGATCATTTTCCTGTTTTGTCATGTTAGGTAATCTTTCAGGTGTGGTGTGGTACCTCAGAGTTGTTTTGATTTGCATTTTTCTAATCAGTTATTTAGAGCATTTTTTCATATGACTAGAGATAGCTTTAATTTCTTCCTCTAAAAACTGCCTGTTCATATCCTTTGACTAGTTATCAGTTGAGGAATGACTTATATTCTTATAAATTTGACTCAATTTTCTCTATATTTTAATTTTGTATATTTTATATAAAATATATATTCTGTATATCTTGGAAATGAGACCTTTGTTGTTTCCCAGTTTTCTGCTTCTATTCTAATCTTGCTTGCAATACCTTTGTGCAAAAACTTTTGAATTTAATGCAATCAAATGAAATCAGAATTATCTATTTTGCATTTCATAATGTTCTCTATCTCTAGTTTGGTCATAAACTCTTCTGTAGTCCATAAATCTCCATAAAAGATATTCCTTGCTGTCCCAGTTTGCTACTATTAACTACATTGTGCGTTTTTTAAAGCACTTCACATATGCCAGACACTGTACCAAGTACTGGGGTTACAAACAATAATCACTACCCTGAAAGAGTTTGTGTTCCAAAAGGGGAGAGGGAAAGAAGAGTAGGGGGCAGGATATGAGATAGGAAGTAACATCTGAGACTGGATCCGAACAAGATAAGGTGAAAGATCACCTGTTAGGGCCCAGAATGGTTCCAGGGAACAGTCTGAGGTTTGGGGGGAAAGAGGAAAAAGTGATGATGTAAGTGGCTTGATTTAAAATGATAAAGATTGGAAGAGGCACCATAAACTAGAGAAAGTAGATGTTCTAGTTTTCAAAAACACGAGGCTGGTCTGCAAACCGTAAGCCTGTGATATTGACTTTGAATCTAAGAAATTTCTAGAAGGAATTCTTAAAGAAATCATTAGTAAATATTTAGAGAAGGAGGTAGTAGTTGTAAAGTACTTATGTGGTTTCATAAAGAATAGCTTATGTCAGGCTAACTTTATTTCCTTTCTTTGTCAGAACTGTGAACCTGGGTGTGCTGCAAATGTAGCTTGCTTAGGTATTGTATGTGTGATGAAAGTATTTCTTTCTTAGTAATGGGTTGGGTTACGGCCCCTGGGTTACCTTGCAGTTATATAATGCTGTGATTTCAAACAGGATCTTAGATAGTCAGCAGGAGATAGGGTGAAGGCTAGCAGTGATAACATAACAGTAATATATTCCTTAGTCTATACTTCTCTTTAATGTTGGAAAAGGGGAAAGTGAGAGAGAAAGCAAAATAATTTAACAATATTTTTCTTAGTATATTGAGGAAGGTGAAAGAATTGTTTTGGGTAGTCATCTTTTGATTCAAGAGAAGATAAAACTTTTTCCAAACCTTCCACCAGCTTTTCTACAGGTCTCTAGGCTTTTATTGTCTGCTAAGCTGTAGCATTTAAGAAATGTAGTACCTTGGTAAGCTGGAGATGCTATATTCTTTTAAAAACAACACAGAAACTTCAAGCACAATTAAAAGCTCAGTTGTAATTGACAGTGTTGACTCTATCGTTTTACTGTGGAGCCACCTTAAATATTTTATTTTCTTAAGTTTTTGCCATTCGGTTTGTGAGGGAAAAAATGATGTGGAAATATTTTTTTTTTAGTGGAAGGGGTATTTTTTTTTTGTAATCATGTGAGAGTTTATTATAATGACTGAACATTCTATAGTGATCTGTGCAAATGAGATTCTTTTGGCATTTCCTGTTAAATTTAAGGTTAAAGAATCAACCAAAAAAAATTATACTATTTGCTTGAACTCTAGTGTTTGTAAGTTTTCCTGTCATGATTTTATGTTTACATTTTTAATTCCCATTTTATTTTTTTTAATATAAATTTATTTATTTAACTTTTTACATTCATTTTCACAAGATTTTGGGTTCCAAAATTTTCCCTCCATTTGTCCCCTCCCACCTCCCCAATACATTGAACATTCTAATTACCCATATCATCAATCTGCCCACTTTTCTTTCATCCCTTCCTTCCCTTACCCCATCTTCCCTTTTGTCCTGTAGGGCTAGATAACTTTCTATTCCCCATTACCTGTGTTTCTTATTTCCTAGTAGCAAGAACAATACTCAACAGTTGTTCCTAAAACTTTGAGTTCCAACTTCTCCCCATCCCTCCCTCCCCACCCATTCCCTTTGGGAAGGCAGGCAATTCAATGTAGGCCATATCTGTGTAGTTTTGCAA
>JAQQSK010011926.1:0-12080 GCA_028658325.1 Potorous gilbertii
GTGGCAGGCCTGGCTGCTGTTCAGGGTAAGATTAAATCAAGTTCTCAGGTGGGGGCAGGACCACCTACCAGGCTCAGTTCCCTCAGGGGGTTTATGCAGAGACCTTTTGTAATGGAGCTGCTGCTGAGCTCCTGCCTGCTCTGGGAGCCTCTGGCCCCCTGCTGCCTCTGCCGCTGCTGCTGCCTCCCACGGGGGCCTGAGTCCCAGAGACACCCTGTTCTCCTCTCAGCCTGTTTCTCTCACTGACCTGTGAGTCTTTGGGTGGAAGGACCTTCGTGGCCCCTGGAGATTCTGCCCCTGAAGCCTGCTCGCATCTGCTTGCTCCTCTCAGCGCCATGTGGCGGGGGCCGAGCTCCGCAGCAGGGGCAGGGGAGGGCTCTGCTCTTGTCCAGTGCGCAATGGACCCCTGGGGTCGGTGTTTCAGGGCCCTCTGGAACAGAAATCTCCTTCACTGTGTTGCTGTGCAGCTTCCACTTTTCCAGAATTTGTTGTGAGGAAATCCTTTTTAGAGGAAATCTATGGGCTGTGCGTTCGGAGCTAGCAGAGGTGAATCATTCTACTCCGCCATCTTGGCTCCACCCCGTTCCTTTTTTTAAAAAGAAAATATCCCAAGTCTTCTTCCAGCTTCTAGAGAGGACACATACCATTCTATTCTCTCTTTAGGGAAAGTTCCATAGAAGGAAAAACATAAAGAGAATAAAGGCCTTTAAGTTTCCTTCTGTATCTATGATTATACTTTTAAAGTGTAGTTTTCCTTAAGATTTTGCCTCCCTGATACATTTGCCATGGGCTACTTTGCATTATATTTATTTTTATAATTTGTATATTATCATTATATACTATAATTTATAGGAAATGAAGAACTATGTCTTTTTGAAACTTATTTTTGATTATACACGTCTTCTCAGCTTACAACAGTGAAGACGTTAGGGAATTTTCTCTTTGGTGAGATTCAAGACTCTCTTCCCTCAGAGAGAGCTCATTTAGTCTATGTATTGTTTGGTACATCCTCATATTTATAAAACTTCTCTATGTGTGGTTTACTGTCCACTTGGATGAATGGGTTTATTTACTATTTATTATGCATAACTGGCAATTGGTGGGAAGAGCACCAAATTTTGGATACGTTTTGGGCATCTTCTTTTCCTGTTAAGGAATAGCAACCAGGTATGTAGCTTGAACCTAAAAAAATATTTTCCCATTAAGAGCAATATTTAAGGAGGGAAGATAAATATAATTCTAACGTAGTATCTTTGCTCTAAAAACAGAAGCGTGTATAGCCTTTTGCCCCAATATCCTGCTCTCTGCCTCCCCTCTCTCCTGAATACCAGTCTCACATTATCAGTTCCCTCATGAACATCTCAAATTGGATAGTTTGTAAACTTTACAAACTCAAAAATTCCAAAACAGGATGCATTCTCTTTCATCTCAAACTCTGGCCTCTTCTGAATTTCTTTATTCGTCTTAAGGGAACCATCATCTCTCCAATTCTGTAGAAACCTCAGTTTCATTTTTATCTTCCTCTCACCAATCATATATATCCAATTACCTACCAAGTCTTTTCTTTTCTACCTTGAAAACATTTCTCATTTGCGTATTCATTTGCAGCTGCCACTCTATTTTTGGCCCTTATCACCATAAGCCCAGAGTATTGCAATACCCTTCTGTTTAGTCTCCCTACTTCAAATTTTTCCACTCTCTAATCCAGTCTTTATTTAACTGCAGAGTGATTTTCCTGAAATAAGAAGCTGACAATGACAACCATACCTCCTAATCAATAAATGTAAATTGCTCCCTATAATTTCTAGTATAAAATAAAAAATGCTATGTTTGACATTTAAAGTTCATTCCAAAGTGCCCAGTCTTATACTTTACTCTTATACTTTACTACCACTCTATCATCTGACAAACCAACCTTTTCTTTCTCTTTCCTTCTTACACAACACTCTATCTCCTGACATTACTTTTCCTTTGGCTATATTTCATACTTGCAATGTTTTTTCTCCTCATTTCTGCATGCTGACTTCCGTGTCTTCCTATAAGACTAAATTCAAATACCATATTCTTAAAGAGGGCTTTCCAGATATCTACACTAATAATAACTGCCTATTGAGATTATCTCCCATTAAGTTTTTATATCTCTTGAATGTGCATAGTTGTTGGTATGTTGTCTCCATTAGAATATAAGTACATTGAACAGGAGACCATGTTTTTACTTTGTTTTATTTCCCTAGAACTTTCCATATGGTAAGTTCCTACAAAATACTTGCCGATTCTCAGTATTTGTCTCTTTGTGACTCTTCGTATATAAAACTGTACACCACAATATAGTGAGACATGTAGGGATATCAATGGAATCTGTAATTTCATTGGTAAAGGCAATCACTAGTGAAGAAAACCCTTCTACGAAGGCAGTTCAGCAAATTCATTGCAGCTCAAAGTCTTAATGAATTGCCTGGTTCATTGAGCGGTTGTAACTTAGGGAAGATGAATGCATATTTATATAACATGCTCACCATGTTTTGATTTAGACATATTATTTCATGTGATCCTCATAACCATTCTGCAGGGAAGGCATTACTATTATCCCCATTTTTCAGTCGAGGAAACTCAATGAAATTGGGGTAAAGTGACTTACCCAGGGTTGCAGAACTAGTAAGTGTCTGAGACATTTCTAACTACATGAGCAACACTATATCCACTGCAACACCATCTGTTCTGGCTAATGACTTCCTTTAATTGGTTGTTCATTCAACCGCATATCATTGTCTGAATTATAGGCCTCCTTCATTCATTTGGTATAGTAGGACAAAACTTTCTATGGCAGAAAATGTGATGCCGTTAAATATGCAAAGAAAACCAAAATAACTGAAATGGCAAGTTATCTTGAAGGGGAGAAATGGGTCAGCATGTGGTAGACAGATTATGCCAGTAAAACCAACACTTTGACTACCATCTCCTCTCAGACAAAGATGAAGAGAGATCATAACCCTGAAGCAAGAGCCTTGGAACATCAGTGTTCCCCAAACTGGGACACTTGCCTAAAACCTAGGCCACAAAGCCATTAATGGGTGCAACTGTGGAGAAAGGATACATCTGCGTTATCACCACCAATAATAATTGCTGATTGACTACCACTAATATTCAGATACTTACATATACACGTATATGTGTGTGTGTGTGTGTGTGTGTGTGTGTGTGTGTGTATTAAGTAACTTGAAATCTAGTAAACAGTAAAAAAAAATCCTGTTAAAGAATTCATGATCCAAAGCCCAGGGTTTGGTGTAATATCTAGGTATGTAGAAAGCACATGATGCTGCACCATCTATCAACTAGGTTATGAAAAATTTCCTGCAATAGGTGGCAAATTGGACTAGATCAAAGATGTCAAACATCTAGGCCTTGCATAGTACACAGCATTTCCAAATGCAGTCAAAGGCAGTTAAATGTTTTCTCTATTTGATTTTAATGAATTAGTATATTAATAAAATGTACATAAAATCATAGAAGGTTTTCAAAGTCAATATGCAGCCCTTAGGGATCCTTAAGAATTGTGTAGTGGATCAGAAGGATTAGAATATAATATTCTGTAAGGCAAAGGAACTTGGACTACAATCAAGGATAAATTACCCAGGAAAATTGAGCAGGATTTTCAGTCAAGGACAAGAACATTCAATGTAATAAGGGATTTCCAGATCTTCCTGATGCAAAGGCCAGAGCTCAAAAAAAATTGATCTTAAAATATGAGACTCAAGAAAGGCATAAAAAGGTAAACAGGAAGAAAAATCTTATTCAATATAGGCGAACTATCTACATCTCTATATGGGAGGATATACTTGCTAATCTTGAGAACTGTATATTTATTATAACATTTAGCAGAGATATACATAGATAGATGGTGTGGGTATAAATAAACTGATGCGATGATAAAAAACCTAATTAAAGAGGTACTTAGGGAGAAGGGGAAAGGAAGAGGCATAAAAGAGTAAATTACATCACATGAAGAGGCACAAAAACATATTATAATAGAGGGAAAGATGGGAGGGAGATGAAAATTGTTTTAACTTTACTCTCATCACATTTGATTCAAGGAGGTGATAATATATTCAGTTAATTATAGAAATCCAACTTGCTCTACAGGCAGGAGGAGGGGAAAGGGGAAAGAAAAGGGAGGGGTTTTTAGAAGGGAAGGAAGAAGTAGTAAGGAAAAGGAGAAAGATAAGGAAAGGGGGATAATAGAAGGGAGGTTGAGAGAGGTACTGGTCAATAGGAAAACTTTCGAGGAGAGAAAAGTAGAAAGGAGAAATGAAAGCATAAATAGGGGGTGGGATGCAGAGAAAGACACAGTAACATAACTGTGAATGTGAATGGGATGAACTCTCCCATAAAATGGAGGCATGACAGAGTAAATTATATACCATAACCCTACAATATGTTTTTCTTTATAAGTAACACATTTGAAACAGGGGAATACCTACAGGGTAAAAGTAAAAGACTAGACTAGAATATATTATGTTTCAGCTGAAGTTAAAAAAAAACAAGGGTAGCAATCATAATTTCAGCCAAAGCAAAAGCAAAAATAGGTCTAATCAAAAGAGATAAGGAAGGAAACTATATCCCACTAAAAGATACTGTATACAATGGAGTAATCTCATAACTAAAAATGTATAGCATCCAGATTCTTAGAAGAGAAGTTAATGGAATTACAGGAAGAAATGGATAGCAAAACTATACTAGTGGGGAACCTCAACCTCCCCCTCTCTGAATATGATAAATCAGACCTCAAAATAAACAAGGAAGAAGTTAAAGAGGTGAATAGAATACCGGGAAAGGTAGATAAGATAGACCTCTGAAGAAACCTGAAAGGAGATAGAAAGGAATAAACCTTTTTCTCATTGGTATAAGGCACATACACAAAAATTGACCCTGTACAAGGGCATAAAAACTTCACAATTCAGTGCAGAAAGGCAGAGTCAATGCATCATTTTCAGATCATGATACAATCAAAATCATATGTAATAAATGGCCATGGAAAGTTAGAACAAAAATTAATTAGAAACTAAATAATCTAATGTTAAAGAGCAAGTAGGTGAAGCAACAAATCATAAAATCACCCAATAACTTAATTTGAGAGAATGACATTAATGAGACCACCTACCAAAACTTATAAGATGCAGCAATAGCAGTTCTTAGGGTAAGTTTTATGTCTCTGAATTCTTCATGACTAGAAAGAGAAAGAGGGGATCAATGAAGTGAGCATGCAACTGAAAAAGCTAAAAAAAGAACAAATTGAAAATCCCAATTAAATACTAAATTAGAAATACTCAAAATCAAGGGAAGGATTAGTAAAATTGAAATTAAGAAAACCATTGAATTAATAAATAAAACTAAGAGCTGGTTTTATAAAAACAACAATAAAAATAACAAACTTTTGTTCAATTTGACTTAAAAAAAAGAAGGAAATGAAATTACCAGTATCAAAAAGGAAAAGGATTAATTTACCTCCAATGAATATGAAATTAAAACAATAATTAGAAATTATTTTGCCCAATGGTAAACCCATAAATTTGCCAATCTTGGTGAAATTGATAAATATTTAGAAAAATATAGATTTCTCAGATTAACAGAAAAGGAAGTAAAATATTTAAATAACCCCATCTCAGAAAACATATCTTTTTCTGAGTTCATTCATGAACAAGTCTTCAATGAACTTCATAGGAAAAAAAACTCCAGGGCCACATGGATTTACAAGCAAAATCTATCAAACATTTAAAGAACAGTTAGTTCCAATATTATATAGGTATCTGGGAAGTATAGTGAAGGAGTCCTACCAAAATCTTTTTTATGATACCAATATAGTGCTAATAACTAAGTCAGAAAGAGCCAAGGCAGAGAAAGAAAATTATAGCATGATTTCCCTAATGAATATAGTGGGAAAAAATTAAATAAGATATTAGAAAAAGATGAGAGCAACTTATAATGAGAGTAATATGAATTCATCGGGTAGGATTTATACTGGGAATGCAGGGCTGGTTCAATATTAGGAAAGTTATTAGCATAATTGATAATATCAATGACAAACTAACAGAAACCGTATAATTATCTCTATTGATGCAGGAAAAGCTTTTGACAAAATACACCACTTATTACTACTGAAAACACTGGATAGCATAGAAAAAAATGGAGCCTTTCTTAAAATAATAAGTAGAATCTCCCTAAAATGATCAGCAAGTATTGTATTTAATGGGGATAAGTTAGATGCATTTCTAATAAGATTGAGGGTGAAACAAGGATGTCCATTGTCACCACTGTTTTTCAATATGGTACTAGAAATGTTAACTTTAACAATAAGAGAAGAAAAAGAAATAGAAGGAATTAGAATAGGCAAAAAGAAATGAAGTTATCACTCTTTGCAGATAATATGATGACATACTTAGAGAATCCTACAGAATCAAGTAAATAACTACTAGAAATAAAAAGTAACTTTCGCAAAATTGCAGGATACAAATTAAACCCATATGATTCATCTGCATTTCCGTATAATACTAACAAAGTCCAATAGCAAGAGATAGAAAGAAAAATTTCATTTTGTCACTACAGACACTATGAAATATTTGGGAATCTACCTGCCAAAACAAATTCAGGGACTATATGAACACAATTACAAAACATTTTTCACACAAATAAAATCTTATTTAAATAATTTGAAAAACATCAGTTGCTCATGAACAGGCCAAACGTGTATTAAGAATGACTATTATACCTAAATTAATTTACTTATTCAGTGTCATGCCAATCAAACTACTTTTATAGAGCTACAAAAAAATGATTTTAGAATTCATCTGGAAGAACAAAAAGTCCTGAAAACCTTGGGAATTAATGAAAAGATAAGCTAAGGAAGGTGGTCTAGCCATACCAGATTTTATAGTGTATTATATAGCAGCAATCAGCAAAACTGTAGACCAGTGGAATAGGTTAGGTACAGAAGACATAATAATCTATGACTATAGCAGTTTGCTGTTTGATAAACCCAAGGACCCCAGCATCTGGGGTAACAACTCACTGTTTGACCAAAACTACTGGGCAAACTGGAAAATAGTTTGGCAGAAACTGGGCATAGACCAATGGCTGACACCATACACAAGAATAAAGTCCACATGGATTCACAATCTGAAGGCTGATACTATTAACAAGCTATGGGGGAAAGAATAGTTTATTTATCAGATTTATGGAGAATGGAGGAATTTATGACCAAACAAGAGAAAGTGAACATTATGAAATGCAAAATGGATAACTTTGATTGCATTAAATCAAAAAGGGTTTGAACAAACAAAACCAATGCAACCATGATTAGGAGGGAAGCAGAAAAATGAGAATTTTTCCAACTAATATCTGTGATAAACGCCTTGTTTCTAAAATATATAGAGAACTAAGTCAAATTTACAAGAATACATGCCATTCCTCACTTGATAAATGGTCAGAGGATATGAATAGGCAGCTTTCAGAGGGAGAAATTACAGTCATCTATAGTCATGTGAAAAAATACTCTAAATCACTATTCATTGGAGAGTTTCAAATCAAAAACAATTTTGTATTACCACATCACACCCATCAAACTAGGTAACATGACAAAACAGGCAAATATTTTTTGAAACATTTTTTTTGACATTTGAAAAACATTTGAAAAAAAATGATAAATGGTAGAGATACGGGAGAGTTGGAACACTAACTCATTGTTGATGGAGCTGTGAGCTGATCCAACCATTATGAAGAACAATTTGGAACTATGCCCAAAGGTCTATAAAGATGGGCATACCCTTTGACCCAACAATACTACTTCTAGGGTTATATCCTGAAGAGGTCATAAAAATGCAAAAAGGACCAACATGTACAAATAAATATTCCACTTCTTTTTGTGGTGGCCAAGAACTGGAAATTTAGGGGACACTCATCAATTTGGAATGGCCGAACAAGTTGTGGTATATGAATGTACTGGAATACTATTGTGCTATAAGAAATGATGAACAGGCATGCTTCAGAAAAACCTGGAAAGACTTATAAGAACTGAAACTGAGTGAATTGAGCAGAGTCAGGAAAATATTATACACATTAACAGCCAGAGTGCAAGGACTGTTTTTGATAGACCTAACCCTTAACAACAATGCAAGGACATAAAACATTCCCAAAGGACCCATGATGTAAAATGCCATCCGCATTCAGAGAAAGAACTGTGGAGTCAGAATGCGAGTGAAGCAGACTCTTTTGTCTTTTGCTATGTTATGTTTTGCTATATTTTTCTCATGGTTCCTCCCATTAGTTTTAATTCTTCTACGCAACCTGATCAACGTGAAAATGTATTTGATAGGAATGTATGTATACAGCCCATATTAGACTTCATGTCATTTTGTGGAGGGAAGAGAGGGGGAATGAGAGAAAATTTGGAACTTATGGAATTGATTTTTGAAAATTGAAAATGAATATGTGAATAAATTTGGGGAAAATATGAAATGAAATTTGTATAGTGGCTACTGTTTCTATTTGACACAGAACCAGATAACCTCCAAGTTACTTCCCAGATGGCATAGTCCAGAAAATATGCTAGTGTTGGATTCTAAGGATCTGGATTTAAATCTTAGCTATGTTACTGAATGACTTTGGGAAAGTCACTGACCATTAATTCTTGATATGTAAACTAAAATTGTAATAGATGAACTCTTAAGTCTCTTGAAATGTTTGGTTTTATGAACCCAACAATTCATAATTTTCTGATTTTGTGAATGAAAAGTACCTGTCTATTACAGTATTATAATTGATGGTAACATAAGTATCATAATTTGTATGGGAGTAAATAGAGAGATCTGTTAGGAAGTTTATTATGAATATTAAGAATACGATATAATTACAATGAAATTTATCTTACAATGACATATGCACTCAATTTCTATTGATACTGAATCAAATCAGAACACAATATTTTCATGTTATGAAGGAACTGCCTTTTACTTCTGCTCTGTACTGTCTTATTTGTTGATTACATCATCAGCTAGAGGTTTATTATCTTTATTCAGATAATTGCCAGATCTACGTCTATCTAGAGTTATTGCTTTTTAGGCTTATTAAACCACATATCTCATAACCAACTTTACAGTCAACAAGTCAAAAAGAGAATTCACCTCTCCTCTGAAACCTCCCTTCTTCCCTAATTTCTATTACTGTCTTCACACCATTTTCTTCCTAGTTACTCGGGCTTACAGCCCACAGTGTCATCCTTATGTCCTCACTCTTACTCATATCAACTACACAGAGAAATCCACTGTCATTTCCTCTTTCACATCTTCCCTTATCTCCATTCAATCAATTGTAAATCCAATTCATGCATTCAATTCCTCTTGCTTAGATTATTGCAATAGCCTTCTGACTGGTTTCCCTGTGTTAGGTGAATCACTAATCTAATCCATAAGTGAATCACTAATCTAATACATATATTGTTCATTTACCAAGGTGATTTTTCTAAAGTACAGATTGATGATTTCATCCACTATTAGGCAGCTATATGGTGCAGTGGATAGTGCACTGAGCCTGGGGTAAGGAAGACCTGGCCCTAGATCTGGCCCTAGACACTTATGAGCTATGTGACCCTAGCACAAGTCAGGTAACCACTATTTGCCTCAACTCTGCAAGTGGGACGACAATAGAAACTAACTCACAGGATTGTTATAATCAAATGAGATCATATTTGTAAAGCATTTTGCAGTTAGTGGTCACCATATAAAAGTTTTTTAGCTTCATTATCCAATGGCAAACTGGTAATTCCCTATCATCTCCAGGATCAAAGGTAAACTCCTCTGTTTGGAATTTAAACTTTATCATAAACTAGCTGGTCCCTTGCTATCTTTCTTGGCTTCTTACAATTCATTCCAAACATTCTATAATCTAAGAAGGCTGGCTTGTTAATAATTCCTTAAATACATGTCCATGCCTTTTTAATGACAATTCTCCTGTGCCTGGAATGGTCTACCTTCTCACCTGCAACTTAGTGTAAGAACTTGGGTTCTTTTAAGACTCAGATCACATCTCACCATCTTCAATATCCCTTTCATATTCCCCTAACTCCTATTGTCTTTCCCTCCTCAGATTGTCTTCTATTTGCTCTGCATATAGCTTGTGTATACCTAATAATTTAGGCATCGTTTTTCTTCTAGAGAATATAATTTCCTTGGGAGCAGGAATCATGTTTTCCATTTTTTCCTTCTTGCTTAGTACAGTGTCTAGCACATCACAAACATTTACTAAATGCTTGTTGAATGACTAATTTATAATAAATTGGAGGAAAATTTCTGAGAAATGACTTTAGAGATTCATTGCTTTGGAAGTAAAGATATTTCATGTAAATACATACATATCTTCTCAGTCTACTAAATTTCACTTCTTTCTCCCTCACCTGATTCTTCATTGCTTCTTAACCTTAAAATATAGATGGTTGAGACATCAAGAAACTAGATCTTTATAAGCCTACTGAACAGCGATTCTTGCATTCTAACTATATGAAGTCTAAACACTGAAAAGCTGAAGCCCAACTTGAAAAGAAAAAATGTGACTATTTTTTCACTGATTTTGCGTTCAGGTTCAGAAAATCAATGACTATTGTTAGAGAATTATTTTCCTGTAAATTTATTTGCTTTCTCTGCCTTCCATATTCCCACTTGAAAACTGTGACAGATAGGCCTCAGGTATTAGTTCTTCTGAGGATTCTTTTCGTGGGATGTAACACAAACATTGTGACCTCTCTGGGCCTGATGCTCATATTACTAACTGTTTGGCTCCCAGTAGAAGCATGAAGTAGCTCAGGAAATTAAGTAGGACCCTGAGTAGAGGGGCTTTGAAGACATTATGCATACAGTAGGAATATCTATCCAAGTGTTATTTCTTCATTTCTGAAAATTCTGTAAAGTACTTAATTTCTTGTACTTCTTATTCTTATCAAACTACCTTCTCAGGGCCAGAAGTGTCTCTTTCAACACAGGAAACCTTATTTGTGTTATTTAGTAAGATAAATCCCTCTCCCTCAATATGTATATGGTTCTTTGCTTTTAGACCTTTCCAAATTTTGCGTTAAAAATTATATCTTTCGTCTTCTATAATTTCTATCACTTTTTGTCTGCACTTTCATTTTGGCATTTTATTTCTTTTGCTCTGTCTCTTTCTTCAGCCCATCCACTACCACCATTCTGATGAAATGAAAGATTTAGAATGTTACCTCCTTGAGTGCATCTACTGTCTCATTTTTTATTTGAATCTTTAGTACTGAACCTAATGCTTTATATGGAGGAGGTGTTAACAAATTATTTTTTAATTAAATTATTCATTACATTCATTTATTGTTTTAATTTGATCACTTTATTCAGGGAGTATTAAAATCAGTTAGAGTTGAGATTTGAATTCATATGGTTCAAACTTTTATCTAATGCATAAAAATGTCCTTTACAATTTCTCTGGAGGATATTCATCTAGTGACTATTAGGACATTTCTTAAGGTACTAATTACTTCACAAGACAATTCATCCTATTCTTAGAATATTTAATCTTTTATTAAGCCACAATTATCTTATCTGAAATTGCCAGCTCTTTTCTATGTTTTATACCTTGGAGATGAACATAAAATGTATACTATGACAAACCTTTAAATGTATGAAATAGTCAACCCACTTAAGTTTATCAGAGATAATCTAAGGTAGACACATTAATTTGTTTGTGATCTCCCCAATTTCTTTTTTTTTCAATTTTTTTATTTTTTTAATATAAATTTATGTATTTAACTTTTTTTACATTCATTTTCACAAGATTTTGGGTTCCAAATTTTCTCCCCATTTGTCCCCTCCCCCCATCCCAGTACACTGAGCATTCTAATTTCCCCTATCACCAATCTTCCCTCTCTTCTATCATCCCTCCCTTCTCCTGTCCCCATCTTCTCTTTTGTCCTGTAGGGCCAGATAACTTTCTATTCCCCATTACCTGTATTTCTTATTTCCTAGTAGCAATAACAATACTCGACAGTTGCTCCTAAAACTTTGAGTTTCAAC